>JAGVVM010011556.1:0-16548 GCA_019149425.1 Psidium friedrichsthalianum
AATAGTAATTTCTTATTATTGGTCGGCTTTGAGGGTCCTAATCCTCGCCTAGTTCTGGGGTGAGGCTAGCTTAGCCCAGGCCATTGCGGCCCAGCCCATAGCCTCCAAGTAGAACTAGGCGAGCGTCGGAAGAGGCACTGTGACTTCTCCGCGCTGTGGATCAGGACGGCTCGGTGACTCTCACCAGCCACTTTCAGAAAAGAAAATAAGGAAAGGGGAAAAGAAACCACAAAAAAGAAAACTTAACCAAAAAAAAAAACTCAAATATTACTAAAAATAACACACAAATTAATGCCTGGTCAGGCCAGATAGATTTGTCAGCCATCCACTTCAGCGGTTTTTGGCAAGAATTGGCAAAAGTAAAAGATTATGACCTCAATTAGAAAATTAAAAGGTTCTAGAACTGAATGAAAAAGGCAATAGATTTAAAACTTGTAGATATTTTTTTTTTTTTTTTTTTTTTTTTCTTTTCCTCTAGAAAACTAGAAAGCAAGTAAATTAAAACCACTCGAGCGCCAGGTATTGTATTTCACGGTGGTGCTTGATTACCAAAAGTTCATTGAACTAGCCCCGTTACTGAATCCAATGATTTTAAAGGGCAAATGGTCGTTCGAACTGTTTAGAAACATCATACCATGAATGAACTAATCAGCAATTGCCGGATCAAGCAGCATGCTTAATACGTATTATGTTTAAACCTCAACAAGCGCATGCAGTCTCGCGTTCACATTTTATGTTGATCATCGCCGCATACTCCTTGTGTCTCCATAGTAATTCTCGCGAACTTCCTAGGGGTCGGTGGTGCCGGATCATAGGTGGGGATTTAACGCAGGAAGTCAAAATTTAATCGCTCTTAGAAAGTCAGAACAAGGACCAAGCTTGTGGAATACATTATCTGTGGACAATACCCTAGGCTATTACTGGACTGATTCTTTGAAGTCATTATCCTCATTTTTTCTTCTCTTGAAAACTATTACCAGCTGCACCCAAAACCCGACCCGAGACCCATCATGTCAGCTCGCTCACAGTGATAGGCCTTCAGTCAGATTTGATGTGTCTACTAGTCTGGCAGCCCGACCCCAGGGGAGTTCATTAACGGTCAACCAAGACAAGCACTTTTTTCCAAACGCACCGCACCACACTCTGGTGCTTAACAACCTCACGTGGATGGCGAACCATTATTCGAACCATGCAACATGTATCACTCCTTTCTCGACGACACACGGGTCGATGGTACCTGGCTACCAAAACGTCTGTCGCGTCAAGTCCACCAGAATCAAGTCCAAGAATATCGAAATCAACCATCATTCAGTGGGTTTGAAACTTCATACGTATTTAAGTTGGATAAAGCAAAATATGCGAAGAAAGGAGAATTGAAACGAATCGCGGCTCAGTGTCTATTCGTCAAATTTACGTACATATAGTGAGGAAAAGACAAGAAAAGAAAAAGAAAATTGGCATACACAATCGTGTAAGAAGTTTGTCATGTTGTTAGCTTCGAAGTCCCTGAGCGTTCAAGACGTCTCGCAGCAGTCACATTGTCAACGAGGCGAAGTAGAGAGGGCATGAGAGAAGAAGCGTTCAATTCTGGTGGATCCAGATGTCAGGTAGTGGGTAAAGAATGTCAAATCATTGATTTTGTGGAGAGCTTTTCAGTGAATTCACTATCCAAATCTCGCAAAGTTCGGAGAACCGAGGTTAGTACAAATGCCATACCCAAATCTTCCGAAGAACTGAAGAGCCATTGGCCAAAGACTCCCAAATTAGTCAATCAATGCGGTACTTATCGTGAGGGAACCAAGATAATTGACTAATAGGATCATGACATGTGACAATCCTCTAATGTTGATAAGTTGCCACGTGCCGAAGGAACATGTGACAATCCTCTAATGTTGATAAGTTGCCGGTACTTATAGTGAGGGAACCAAGATAATTGACTAATAGGATCATGACATGTGACAATCCTCTAATGTTGATAAGTTGCCACGTGCCGAAGGGATATGGGCCAATCACGAGTTTGTCATGCATCTGGAGGATAGAGGCCCACATCAAGCCCATTAGAAAGGGTGATGGGATAGACTGAGTCATCCCTAACGAGTCTCGTTTCGAGCCCATCTTGTCAAAACTTTCTACAAATTGCCACAGAGTCATTCTTGCCCGAATAATGTTAACATAAAACATCTTAAGCTTGAAAAAACTAACTAAAACAAGGGTATTTATTAATAAATTTTGGAAATCATATTAGAAGATAATGTAGTTACTGCTTCCACAAATATGAAATGACAGAACTATGGATCTACATTCTCCCTCCTGCATCACAGATCTTTAAGACAGACATGCAAAAATGAGTTTCATGCATAGAGAAGGATCATGCTTGTGCAAAACATATCCATGTAACAGTGATTAATGTTAGACCTAACCTTATAGGATTATCCTATCAGATTTGGTAGGACAACCCTAAGCACAGCGATGAGCGTGCGAAGTAATGAGTTTGCGATCCGAGGCGGCCGGGACATATCATGATGATACCTTTAAGGAGAAAAATTTTGCTTGCTCGTAGGAAAAATGTTATAAGCCCTAGCACCGGATGAAGCCATTTGAGAATCAACGCTCCCTACGGACTCTCTGTGGGAGAGATCCGATCCCGAGGGACGCGAGCATCATCTTACTTTCTCGCATTAGTTTTGGATGTCCCAGCCACATTAAGAGTGTGGGAAGAATTGCGTACCAGCCATGTATGTGCTGAGTGGGTCGAGGAACGGGGCCGTTGTCGTGGATGACGCGTGTACACTCGCTGCATTGGTGGCGGGGTCTGCGGCCGCTGTGGCTGCAGCAGCTATGAGGTCAAGAGGCTGAACAAGTCCACCACCACCTGAGGAGTCGTCTCCGGTAGCCACATTGGTGTAGGTGGGGTGATCGGGCCCGTGATCGTAGAGAATCCCTTTGAATACATGACCTCCGATGTTCACGGCCGTCTGATATGCGAACTGCTCGTAGGGGTCGTCGCCGGAGCTCACTTTCACGCACTGGAACATCGCCGGAGAGCTCAGGTCGGCTGGGAAGTTCCCGACTAACTCCATCCCTAGAGACCGGGACAAAGATACGACCATCACCGCACAGGCAAATGATACGATCCTTAGCTCGTTGAGTACCAAAAGTAATAATATATAAACAAATACCTGAGGCGTTAGGCCTCTCATGATCCTCTCTCGGCCGTTTCGGGGCCTCACCTCGGAGCTGCAGCCTCTGCTCCTGCTGGTGGTGGTGGTGACGCTCCCTTAGGGCGGCCAGCTGGTGCTGCCGCTCCCGCCGCTTTGCCGCTGGGACCCACGTGCTCTTCACGTGGTTCGTGCACTCAAACCCGCGGCTCTTGCAGCATGTCCGGCAGCGCAGGTGCGGGCAGTCCTTCTTGGCCTGGTTGCCGCAGTCCTGGCAGCTGATCCCCCCTCTCAATGCCCCACCCGTTGTCGCAGCCAAGGTCAACGTCGTGAAGCCTCCTCCCGATCTCGATCTCGACTCTCATCTAAGAACATGTTGACTGAGGCCCTACCGCCGCCGCCGCCACTGCCCCTGCTGGGCCCCACTCCGAGGCCCGCGGCTGACGCGTAGAGATCCTGCTGCTGCTGCGAGAAGAAGTGCAGCTGTTGTTGGGGTTGCGGTTGTCTTTGATGCCATAGCTCCATACCCTTGAAAGCCGAAGACGTCGCGACGTAGTCCGCGTCGTTTCTAGAGTACCAGAACCAAGGAATTTCGGCGGCGGCCGTGGCTTGTGGGTGGTTGATCTGCTCATCTCCTCCTCCACCTCCTCCTCCTCCTTCTGCTGATCTAGCAGCTCCTCCTAATGGAATGAGCCCAGCCATTTCGCAACGGCCAAATCTCGATCTTGACTGGCAATTCAAATCATATCAGAGCACACGATCCTCCTATCATCCTTCTACTTCCTATTCTAGCAGTTGAAAACCCTAGAAGATGGGGAATTCAAACAGAGTAGAAAGGAGTGCTGTGTGTGAGAGATCTTTAATGGATTATAATGGTAAGTGGGAGTTGGGTGTCTGTATTTGCTAATGGGATTTTTCTTTTTTTGTGAGACACGTCGGACGATTCTGCAGCAGAGCCTTCAATTCACTTCACCTTTCTCCCTGTTTTTCTGCTCTCACTCTCTTCTCTACTCTTTGCATTAAAGGGCCACGGAATTTACAGCTCTCCTTCGCTCCGCCGCGCCGCCATGGTTCGTCCATCTCTCTCTCCTCTCAGTATCTGCAATCTCCTGCCATCTCCATTTAAGTCTCGACGCATCCATCAAATATACACTCTCACTCCAACTCACTCTCTCTCTCTCTCTCTCCCCTCCGTGTCTTCTGGTTTTGTTGCAGGTGATTGAGCCTTCTGGGCGAGAGTGACGAGCAAGCGGTGGCTATGGATTTCATGTTTCTAATCTCCGACGAAGATTTCGGACGACTCTCTCGTTCCAATCTGACGGACGATTTGGCGCCACGTGTCGATGCACAAGCTTTTGCTTCTCACCGGAAAACCCGCTACGTCTTTTTTGACCCCTAAACGAAGAAAGAAGAAAAACCCTCCGACGCTGCTTGTCCTATCACCTCCTTCGCCAAAATGATTTTTTATTACCTATAAGTTTTGTCAACAATTTGTGAGTAAAAATGTTCCCTTTTATGAAAATAAGTATAAATTTGTGAAATAATTTCATCATTTATAACTTGGCCGAAAGATATAGGTATTAATCTATTTCCTTTACTAATGTCTCTTATTAGAGTTTGTTTGCCCCAATTTTACCTCTTTGGATGTGGATAAATAAACGATGCAATGTTTTATTTGTAACGACTTTCTAATAGTGAAAAGATGTGCTGTGATATTTTCGCAAGGTGATGTGTAGCTATCGCACAAAAAGTATAGAGCAGTCTAGCACAAAATAGAATCATATAGTACTTTGACTAGCTACACCATTAGTTACTCACCCACAAGGAAGAGGGGAAGGAGGGAGAGCGGTCCGATCAATTTTCCTGAGAGGGGCATCCAATGCTTTTAACAAGGTGTTCCGCTCGAGTTCATGATATTGGAAAATTAGAACATGTTAATGTATATGAATTTACAAACATTAACTGACAACTGTCTTTGGGTTATATAGATAGCATCAGGCTCTTAATGTTTGCCAGAGAAGATGTAGAGGGAGGGATGTTCGTTCCTAGGTTGCTGCTGGAATTCTTTTCTTCTTTAATAAGTTTTCTGCTTTTGATGCATATTTAATTTGTGAGGCAGAGAGAGAGAATGAGAGAGATTTGGGCAGCGAAAATGAGGCGCATTTTCACGGGACATGTGAAAACAATCATGTGTGGGGGGCATATTATGTAGTGTGGTCGGAGAGGGGAACATAGCGCCACCTTCTCTCCCCCTTTCTGCTGTCTTTCTTTCCCTAGTTTTTGGGGGGTGCAGTAAATGTTTGTTGCCGCTCGGTTTTGGAGAATTGAACCATCTCAATTACAAACGTTGTCACCTGTTCAAGTGTACTTAGTGGACCAAGGCTTGCATTTGGAACATAAAAGGTCCTTTTTAAGGTTTGCATTTAATTGATTATAACAACTCAAGAGGGAGAGAGGAGTTACAAGACCCTCGAATCAAGGGTGGATAGAACCATTTGGGTAAGCTTTTCTTTACACCAGATGTATTTTTATAAAGAACTAGTTTGTTGAAAAGTTAATGATCAGAAACCTTTTCAAATATTGATCGATTTAGAAATCGACAGATGATGTGAATGGTTCCTTGTTTACTCTTGCACAGGATATGCGAGTAGATGAGAAAATTAAAAGTGCTAAGACTGCAAGCAAGCGTAGCCAACCATGTAAAAATGTACCAACATGTGAAGATGACAGGAAGAGAATTGGAGACAACTAGTGTTCATTCATTGATTGGCAGTCCTTTGCTCGAATTACAATCTTAATACTTATAGCTATTACCGACGGTTAACAACGGTTGCTAAAGAAAGCAAACACATCATACGTAACTCGTGAAATCCAGCAACATGTATTTACGCAGTCAGTTACTCAACAAATCCACTACTCGGACATTGTGCTCAACAACAACAGTAAGTCCCGCAATTCCACTTCTCACGCACCACAGCTAACGGACATCCAACGAGATCGGCAAGATCGGCAACCGTAATTTCATTGGGCTGGTCTCACAACTGCACTCATCTTGATGGCCGCTTTCGAGATTGTCGGCTCCATGGCTTGGATAACTGTCTGGTATCTTATCCATTGCGAAGTACTTTAATCTTGACTCTCTGATCGATTAAACCAAGTATCATTCATCGACGCTCATGTCTCGCGGCTTAGCAATTTTCCTTTGCATTTGTTGTCGATAAACACTTTATCATCGACCATCCCTACTCGCCAACCAAGAACTCCCGACATTAGCGAATTTTGTCTCTGCCGCATCTTGCCCGGTCTTTTTCTGTCCAAGTCGAAGGTTGAGGATTTCGGGGCATTTTTTTATGTCAACAAAAGCAATGGCCACAAATATGCAACTCGGCATTTTGTTGCTCCACTAATTGGACCAGCCTATTGTGCCACAAGGTAAAAGGAAGAAATGCTTGTTATAGAGGCCAGACACTTAACTACATATTTTCTGTACAATCATACGCGGGGACACTTAGATTTGGCATGAATTAAATAATTCCTACTGATTCCGCTTCTTGTTTGTTAAGACTTAGATTTCGCCTGAGTTAAATAACTCCGGAGAGACCACCTTTTCCTACTAATCTTGTTCTTGTTTATTTACCCATGCCATATCGACGCTGGCTGATTTTTCGTCATATATACACTGAACGCCAAAATGTTCTCCCCACCCAAAAACAAAGAACACCAACACGTAAACATGTGTGGTAGGAAAATTCTCTTGGTCTTGTCTAAATTGGACTACTAGGTGTTTCCCCGGACAGAGCACAAATTTGACAAGTTGGAATCCGGAGTTTTGCTATTGCCAAAAAAAAGGGGGGAAAAAAAAGGGATCAAACTTCAAAATCTTGGACGGCGAGCTTTCCACGACATAAAAAGAGGGGAAAACTCCTAATTTTCTCGTGGGATTTTTTTTGAAGAAAATGATGTTACTTTGACTTGTTCAAGGATCATTCATTCATTTTTTTTATCTAAATTTTAAGTGATTTCCACGGAAGTCCAAATCCAATTTTAGAACTTCTTCTCGTTCGAATTACAATCATTGACAGCGAAAAAAAATTGAGGACATGGTTCCCGAGCAACATTATAGAATTTTCTTCATGGTTGAACAGTAAAAAGTTTAGTCTTAATCTTCCCCCCTCCTTTCCTTACCTTTCGCTTTCCTTTTCTTTATGTTGGAAGGAACAAACAAATTAGAATCCTAAATTGAGTTTCTAGTTGAATGGACCGTAGGGTTTTGCTTTTTGCTGTTCTGAAGGAGAAAAAAAAATGGTTTTCTTCAAGGAAAATTACCAAAAAAAGTCATAAATCTATTTCATTTACGCCAATTCAATCCTAAATTTTTTTTTCCAATCTAATCTTAAAAGTTTTACAATTATGCCAATTCAATCCATTTGGTTGGCCGGCACTAATGTGGTAATTTTTTTAATAGTTAAACAATTCAAAAATTATTTAAAAATTATTACGTCATATCTTGCTAGTCAAATGGACTAAATTCACATAATTGCAAAATTTTAGGACTCAATCAGCAAAAAAAAAAAAAAATTAGGACTGAATTGACCAATTGTAATAGATTTAGAACTTTTTTTTAGTAATTCGTCATTTTTTTTAAAGTTAGCTTCATATAAGATTGAAAAAAGGAATTGCCTAAAAAGGGTGTCAGTAATTATTAGCACATGCATAATAAAGTTGATACGTAATCTGATCAATTAACATAAAAATGATGCAATAAAGACTTGAAAATAGTGTACCCATTCTCTTTCTATTTGTAATTCCAGACTAACATCAAACCCTAGTCAAATATCATGGTCAAACATCACATTTCGTGCTCTGACCCGAGTGGTACCCCCCGCACGAAGCTCCAATCAAAACGTCAAATCAATAAGTAGCTGTTGCCAAAAATAATTCAAGATGGGCTTGCTGTCATATGGGTGGCTCCAAACTTTTTTTTTAAATGTCCCAAACCTACAAAGTCACGCCGCGTTGACTAAACTAGAGTTGTGCCTAATTTTTTCGCTGGGCCCCACCTTAATTAATTACTTTGTATTTACGTGGAGGCGAGGGGAGATGAAAATTAGATCCAACGCATGCATGGCGGATTTGAACTGGCCTTTGGTTTGACTGGAACCGTTCGGCGCAAGTCAAATTACTACATAAGTAGATTCGGTTGGTTTGCAAACCATTCGTTGTAATGTTCAATCATATAGGGACCACCCTCGTAACCCTTTGGATGGTCTAGAAGTCTTCAATTCGGTTCTTTGCAATTAGTTCACCTTTATGATGTCTTAAGGAACTAGTTCGCTCACATTAAAATTCATTTTATTATAATTTCGCAATACCCCAATGTTCAGAAGTTTTTTTTTTTTTTTTGTAACGGGCCGAGATCTCCGATTAGATGCTATTTGGCCATTGAGAAATGGTTCCTCAAGAGACTATAGTAATCTCTTCAATTGTCTCGTTAGGGTTTTGGAAGTTCCGGTAAAATGGTGTTCACGTCGTACTTGAATCTTGATTTAGCATAATTTGGCTTTCCTATATATTTTGCTTTTGGCGTGCGTTAAAATTGTTCGAGTCCACGTCTTGGGGATTATAGAAGAGGATCAAGATAAGTACGAGGATTTGTTATATGTAGGTACATTATTAGACTGGAATACGGCTTCTAATGATACTAAGGTGGAAAGTCATTTTCATTCGTCATTGTGTTAGAAACCTCCTAAACTAGTACCTGCGAAAACCTTCCTTGTTTGAATATTACGTCTTATTAGCGGAGAAAAAAAAATATACGTTCATTACTAATCAAAGAGATAAGCTGTTTCTACAGTAGAAATTGAACCAATATATAGAATACAAAGATAAGAAAGGCTCGTGATTTTTCTCCCCTCATTTTGTTGGCATTTACTTGTTTGAACCAATATATAGAATACAAACAGAAATAAGAAAGGCTCGCGATTTTTCCACTCCCCTCATGGCTTTTATGGGCATTTACTTGTAATAACTAAATTCCTTGCAATTTTTGCAACTTTAGCCACAGCTTATATAAGCGAATCCAAGGAGGGGAGCACGCAGATCCCAAAAATGCATAGTTTCCCCCTCCAAAAATTACTTCTCCAGTCACGTTTGTATCGCTGGAAAAGCAAAAGGGTCAACAGGGCATCCAACAAAAAAAAAAGGACCTTTTTGATTGGATAGGAATGTATTGGAGTGAAACAAGAGGTCTAAGACCAGACATGAGATAGATCTTGCAAAGAACAAGTCTTTTTTCGAATAAGCCCCAACCAGACTTACTTTTTTGTTGTGTGTGTGTGTATTTTGATCATTTTATCCTTTGCATGGCCCACCACTTCTGGTACAATTTTATAAGATTTCTTTTGTTTGCCTAACTCTTTTATTTCGTTTCTTCTTCTCTTTTCTTGCGGGTCCCATGGTCTTCCTTTTCTTCTTCTTCCTTCTCACGCATCCTTTGTTCTCTCTCTTGGATGAGATTCCCTTCTGCGCCTCTCACTCCTTCTAAAAACCTTCATGACATTCTCTATTTATTATCTATGATGCTGATTCTGTCCTCCTCCACACTTTTGTCGGCACCGACATTGGCCTCACTCGTGACTTCCCCATCGTGAGCCCCTTTTCTCCTCCAAGAGTACCTTTCATGGACGGGCATTAATCATCTTCAACTTGAAGCAATCAATTGAATTTGATATCAAGAAAACTCTATATGAAGAGAGCCTTGTTATACAAGAGAGGCATGAAATATCTTCATCCTTAAGCCATGAATTGAACTTAGTACGAAGAAAATTCTAAAAGTCAATTGACACTCAGTGCTCTCTGGACAAGAAGCAAAAAAAAAAAGTTCCCTATAAATTTTTTCATCAAAGCAATAGGCGAAGAAGTAAGAAACATAGAAAGGGAAAAGAAAACAAATTCAAGAATCAGCAATAGACAGTATTAGACACAATTGGGTGGTGGCAAATAAAACTCCTATGGATGTAGATGAAGAACCCATGAACGAAACAATTGAAAAAAACAATAATTATGAAAGAACCAAGCAAAAGATTGAAACTTCTTGTAACATGGAAGGTAATATTGGAGGAGGAAAGTGAAGGCGCAAGGGAAAAAAGAAAAAACGAAATAAAAGAGTTGAGAAAAAAAAAGATACTCATATAAAATTATATCCGAAGGGATGAGCCACACAAAGAATAAAATGGTTAAAACACACAAAAAGGAGTGTCAAAGCCATAAGATGAGTGAAAAAAGCGTGAGCCATGAGAAATTATAATTCAAATTAGGAAACAAAACAAGTGCAAAAAATGGAAATAGATCATGTAAGATATCTCAATCACGTAACACATATGCTGTAACTTATTATATGTGGTTCTTTAATCCGTTCTACCATATTTCTCACACACAATAGAAACATGATATGCAATCCATGAATGTTGTTGTGGATAGTTAAAGTTAGGGGTGATCAGCTCCCGATCTGGTTCGTTCATCTCAAGAACTGGGAATCGGGTCCAGCGATTTGCCGAAATCGGGAACCAGATCGATTGCTTCAGTCCAGTTCCTGGGCGGTTCCGTTGGACCGGTAACATGACAACAAAAATGGACTATAATTTCTTGCCTTGCTTTTGGTTCAGGCACCACTATTCTCTGCCTCGGTTCATGAATGCTGTCACTTGAAAGAGGTTGAATCCAAGACCAAGATTCTCCCTTTACTTTTACTCTTGTGACAGACAAAACTTAGCCTAGACATTTACTCAATAGCTTCAAGATCAAGCTATATTGTTTATTAACTTGTTTTATACATGGGTTACTTTTTACTATGTAACAGCAAAAATTAATACACATGTTCTCTAAGTTTTGCTTCAAAGAAGAGAGCATTTTGCACCTTGTCTCTGTTCTATAAAAACCTACAAGATGCTCCCAGCTCAGATGAAATGAAGATGAGTTATTTGGATGTCTTTGACATATGGCTAGATTCATGTTCCCATTGCAATAGATTTTATGAGGAAATTTAGCCTCTGTGCTTGCTTGATCATTTTAGTTTGGCTTTCAATAGACGCAGTCATTCATTATATTAAAGTCAAGAGCAATATTTGAAATGATTCTATTCACTAATTGGAAAAGAAATAAATAAAGTATGAGACATTTTTTAAAAAATTTCTAAAAAAAATTGATCGGTTCGGTTCGGTCTTATATCTTTGGAACCGGGTCCGACCCCTCTAGAACTGGGAACCAGACTACTGGTCTCGGTCCGATCGATTCGATTTACTCACCCTTAGTTGAAGTAATTGCATGCCAAATAAGGAAGTGTTCGACCAATAATAATAATAATAATAATAATAATAATAATAATAATAATAATAATAATAATAATAATAAGAAGGAAGTGAAAAAACTTAAACAGAAGTAAAAACGAAGAAGACTTTGTTGATGATTTCACGTTCCATCTTGTCCCTCGCGAGCAGCACTCAAATTAAGCAATTATCTAATATCTACTTACCAACGACCGCAACAGAAATTTTCCAAACGAGGGTTCGAGAAATACTTTGCCCCACTTTGCTTTTGTAAGTTAGGCAAAAAGAAAATTAGGGAATAACTAGCAATGATTATCGTAATTTGGTCACCGAGTCATGTTTTGGGTCCACACAGCGCAGGCTTGGTACCATCATCAAGGAGAATGCCAAAAGATGGCTTAAGCCCAAACTCATAAACCTGTACAATCAGACCACATTCACTTATAAACTCACACCAATAAGTAATGAATTAACTAAAATATATTAATTGCTCTATGTTACATCTTGCTGTTGGATATCTTTCATGTAACATCCTTACACGTGCACTTTAACAAATCTCCAACATACGTATGAGTCATCCGCATTGTTCGCTTCCTCTTAATTTAGGTATCATGTTGTTCCAACTCGAGGTTTTCCACCTTGACTTGACCAAGTTTGGTAGATATGTTGGTGGGGATAACATCTACCCTTCAGATTTCACCTAAATCGCCCTTCGCCCAGCCAAGCTTTGCGGGAAGTCGGAGAGCACCATCAGCCACCTTGATAGGGAGTCACATCCTAAATTCTCCTTTCTTAAATATTCGCCGTATATACTAATTGGGAGTGGGCTATCAATCAATTAAATATGTGCTTTGATACCAGTAGTTTGGCTGAGACAGTATCACCAAGAGAGAGCCGTAAGTCCAGTCCCATCAACACATCCAGTTAGACACATATCCACTCAAAAACTTAAGTCAATCAATTATTGGCCAATTAAAATATATTTACAGGTTCACATTACATCCCAATGTGAAATTTCTTTCACCTAATACCCTCATGTATGCACCTTAGCATCACATTTTTAGGTGCGAGAGGAGAAAAAATCGCGGTACCTTTGTTGGAATGAAGTACGCCCATAAAAAAAAAAAAGTTTCTGAAATGCCTGATGATTACTATAATTAAATACCCCCCATGGTGTGTGGCCCAGCTGGTTTGACGCTCTGGTCCTTTCACGATAGAGGTCCTGAGTTCCGAAACTTGCTGGGGTGGACGGTGATTTAAGCGGAGGGTCGTGGCGGTGGGATGCTGCGGTAGCCTTCCCGGAGGATTAGTCGAGGTGCGCGATCCGTACGGACGCTGGCCCGCGACACCTGTCGACACAAAAAAAAAAAAAAAACAACTATAATTATATATCATGCAGGCGACATGAAGAATATAAATAATGAAGATGATGCCATACCAAACACTATCCTTGTGAGGAAACTTTAGTCATGCATATAACCTTTAAAGCATTGTCGAACTCGAGTTGCTACTGCACAATTACAAGAGAAAGGGTCAGAAATCAAATCAAACTGGACTAGAAAGAAAGAAGAGTGTCAAGTCGCAATCGAACACGACACGATCATTGTTTTTGGATTTGGAATTGCATTATGACCCAAAGCCACCTCCATTTTCTCTGACAAGTACGTCCGGCTTGATGATCTTTTGAAAAATTATTTAACAGCCTAAGGGTGTGAAGCAATATAAATAACACCCAAAGCACTTAGGTAGCTTAGGTGAGTAGCATGATTTGAAAACAGATAGCACATAGAATGTCCTAACGTGGAATTAAGTGGTGCAACAATGGATCGAGAAACAACACAGATTCTGCGAAGGAATTTCATGGGGGATTCAAGTATATGCTGCGATTTCTGGCAATTTTGAATAGAAGCACAACACAGTTTAAACGGTCGGCATTGCTGGGCATAAGACTATAAGTCGATCAAGTATTTAGTAGGTGATGTTAAATAAAGAAATTAAGGTTTTCTTAGTGTCTATCATGCAATTAGGGTGTTTCTTGGCGTCTATCACACGGCATAAATGGGTCCCTTAATATACTCTTTCATCAAGTTATGAGGGAAAGGACATAACCTTTGATAGTTTCTTTCTTCCTCTCTCTCTCTCTCGTGAAGACCCTAGAATAAATTTACAAAAAGACACGCACCAATGATAATCCAAACTTCTGACAAATTTGTCCGAACATATTCATTGTTCAATGGCCTTGCTCCGGCTCAGCCACCTCTCCGTCAATAGGGGGAGAGCTTCATTCCATTAATGTTCCTTCTTCTGTCAATCAATTGCAAAGTTCCTTACACAGCAGAAATCAACCATCTTAGCCTATATTTCCAGCAGCACCTCAGTATTTGACTGACTGCTGTGAAACAAACCAAACTCGAGAGTATGTTGCGACCATACACCACATTTCTCGTTTCGAATATGGATAACATGGATGAACTTTTTCGCAACTATCTTCCATAGATCAAGTGGAGGACACCCCTAATTATTCCAACCGAGGTTTAGGGAAGAATAACAAGGTGCACTTCCTTTTCTTCGCATCTGTGGACGAGTCCCTTCTCATCGAGGATCTGATGTCAAAATCGCCATTGGCTTGGACGTGCAGAGACTAAAGCCATGTTCCAAATCAGTTATACATGGCACATCACACTTCATCTTTCTAATTTGTTTATTATAAGGTCTTTAAAAGCCAGTTCAAATGCCAAAAGCCATTTTTCTCGCAGGGTGGTGCAAGTTGATTTTATGCCCCGTCCGTTTCTAACTTTCCGTCCCACCTCGAACTCGAATGATGACTTCCTTGGGAAGCATACTGTTTAATGGTCTCTTGTGGCGATTTGCATGCATGTGAGAGAATTTCTATGCTTCTAGAATGAAGATGTTATGGAGTATCTCGTGGGCTTCTATACGAGGTCGTATTTTCTGACCCCTTTCCGATCGACTGAAACTTCCTCGACGGGGTTCCATTAGTGGGTATACAAACACGCCGGCATTGGCCGCCGGCATTTACACTTACTGGGTTGAAACATGTGAAGATGATCAAGGTTAAAACAAGAAGACGAGTTGTTAAAGATCTTCATACGTATACAAAGAATTTAATACTCTCATCTGATCATTTCACCTGGGAAATGCCGCCGCGCGGAAGACACCAAAAGACCCTTAGACGATGTGACGGCACCGATGAACAAGGATAGACAGTTTCGTTTGCTTGTATGTTTCTTAAACCTATGTTATTCATTTGCAGACACTGTGGCAGAAAGTTTTGTGATTTATAGAGTTGTGTTATTGTCAAAGTTTTTAGTAAAGGGATTTGCAAGTGCGCACGGTGGGATCAGTAGAGGGGGTGAGAACCCTAAACGTCGCAAGGCATATCAGCACAAAGGGACAGTCGATCCTACTTTAAGCGAGTGCGCAGGTTTTTGATCTATTCTCTCTTGGAAAATAGAAAGTGAATTTTTCGAAATCACAGCGCATGATGTTGTTATTAATAATGTTAGCTTTTTCGATTGACTAATTGTTTTAAGCGACGGAAGTGATTATTTTTAGGAAAATATTGTTTCTCGTATAACAACAATGGAGCCTTAATCCGAGGATAAAAGGAAAATTAGTCGACTGTGTTAGATCGACGATAAAGTGACAGATTATTCAGCAAATTGCCATAGCAGCAAGGCTTCATATGCCTAATTGCTTTAAGGACTTTGCTATCATTATAGTTTTTGGTGAATGTGAGAATAACAGTACGTTTTTTTTTGTGAAGAGAATAACAGCACCGCTGTGAGTCACAAATTCTTAAAAGAAGGGACCCCATATAATTTTTATTATTTAGCATTTATTTTTTAGTGGCTCAAAATAGATTGTTAGCATAATAATCACCCAACGACTGTTAGCGTAATAATCAATTCCATTACTTTAATATGTTCAGCAGGTACGAAGTCTCATGTTCATTTCTTTACACCGATCATCCATCGCATATATCCCGTGCCCGAATAAGTAATTCCTCGCAAACTTCCTTGCGTCGGTGTCGGTCGGATCTGAGGCATGGATTCAACACGGGAAGATGGAAATTTAATCTGATCTCAGAAAGTCAGAAGAATCCCAAGTCTTCAGGAATATCATTAGCTTTGACAATGCCCTATCTAATGATTACTTGAGAGGACATATTTATCCAATAACTATTAACTGGTGCCTGGAATCCATCATCTTTATTTGTTTTCTCTCTGTAAAAAAAAAAAAAAAAATGTTGCTAGATGACCGACCGTGAGCCGACAATGTCATCCTCTTTGATGAGCAGGATGAGTCCAAAATTTAATCGGGCTACTAGTCAGGAAGCCCAAAGCCCAAACGTGCGCCTCATGGTTAAATCACAGGAGAGAGTTCATGCACCCGTGCATCGGAAGCACTTCACAAAATGCAAAAATTTCGTTGGCTATATAGTCAGGACAAACAAAACTTCATACCGCAAGACCCAGTAAGAAGGACCAAATCGACATTCGGCCTTCTCTTCCCAAATGTGTCAAATCATTTGTTTTGGGGGAGGCGTTTCTTAGTGGTTCGACATGAGTATTGACCCCAAAGTGTCTACGGAGATGCCGGAAGAGCTGCCAAAGGTCGAGAAGGTTCTGGATGAGTGAATTCTTTGTAGTGAGAGGACCAAGATGAGAAGGCTGACATGGAGGTGCCTCTGTGGCCAATCCTAGTTAAATGGTTCAACAGTAGATGAAGTCAGTCACATGTTTAGAGGGACATGGGCCAATATGAGTTTAGTTCGTCAGCGTCTGTCAAGTGAGAACACAGACCGATAGCAAGCCCACTATGAGAGCGGAAAGGAACTACACTGGCCATCCCCAACAAGCCACACTTTCAGTCCACCAAGCCAAAACTTAGGATCCTAACAGCCGCTCCCAATTGTCGTTCTTTGCACGAAACAGCGACTTTTGGTTCTTAGAACCCACACAGCCTGGCTGCGCTCCCAAAGGGCATTGCCCCGCGCACTTATCTTTTCCAGATCGTTCGCGGTAGCCTGGTCGAGAATGTAA
>JAGVVM010011557.1:0-11885 GCA_019149425.1 Psidium friedrichsthalianum
GACCAAACCAAGAACTGAGCACCCCTAGATACATCACCTAACTTGTCGGAAGCCTTCAGACCCACAAAAAAAAAACATTTCGGTCGGCCCTTAACAGGTTTGCTTTGGTTATGCTATAGTATTGGACAGTTCAATAATCCTCTATTTTTTGATTGGGATAATATCACAAATATCCCAGATTAGTAAGGCCTATAATAAATTTACCCTTAACTATTTGTTTGATAATGAAAATCTCAAACTTGGATGTTTATGACAAATTTATCTCATGTTAATACACATATGATTAAATTTTACGATCTATTAATTTTTTTTAAAAAATTTATACCATCAAATTACTAATTTGAATTATAAGTGGCATTGACAGGGGTGTCTGCAGGTTTGTTTTTTACTTTCCTGCTTGTCTAAGTGTATCATTTGAGATTTTTCGAGATATTAACCACAACTAACGGAAACTAAACGGAGTATAGATTTGTTACAACAAATGTATCATTTACGGATTTTTAGTGATAAAAAAATAGTTTGGGGGTAAATTATCACGTGTACCGTTTGGGATTTTTTATAGTCCAAAAATTTTTTGATAAATTTGTCAACATGTTATACTAATTTGGGATTTTTTGTGATTAAAAAAATATTTTGGGTAAATTTTCACAAGCTGTATTAATTGTAGGATTTTTTTTTAATATTAACCCTTTTTTCGAATTTCCCAAATTAATAGCATCAATATGGAACATGTGGCTTCAGCGCAGACGCACCTTAGGCTGCGTATTGGTAAATAATCCAGAAAAAGTTCTATTTCTAAAGTATTCCGAGAACACTTTTGGGAACAGAACACGTATGAATAAAAAAGTGAGCTCAAAGTGTTCCGAGAACACTTTTGGAAATAAAAACACTTTTGGAGCGAAATGCGAAAACAAAAAAAACTTGCTTCTGTGTTTCCATAGACGACTTTTTCAGGGAAAACACATTGTGGAACATTTTTTTAAAAAAAATATTGGAACACTTTCTTGAACAGTCATTTAAAAGCAAAAATAATTAAATAAAAAAAATGATTAAACAATAAAAAATATGTAAAGAAAATCAAAAATATTTTTTCAAAATAAACTAAAATAAATAATAAAAATTCGAATATAATAATCTAAAAAATTATTACAAATAATATTAAAAATAATTAAATATAAGAAAAATAGTTTTCATAAAAAAATAAAATTATTTAAAATAAAAAAGATTAAGAAACTATAATAACAAGAATAATAGTAAGCAATTAAAAAAATAAATAAGAGCAATTAAATAATAAAAATAAATAAAAATTCAAATACTAAAAATTCAGACTTGATGTTACACGAGACATCATTCCCTATAGGTATGGGTTTTGGACGAAACTTATGTCTATCAAAAGCTTTGTGCATCCAAATACGACTGTTAGAAGTGTGATGGACAGAGTTCCCAGGTTGTCGGCTGTGCGGGTCTGTTTCCCTTTTTTGTTAGGGTTGATGGAATTGGGGAAGATGCTTGGTCCATAGATTAAGAATTAGGAACGAGGCGAGGGAATTTATTTTTGTTTAGGTGATAGAGTGTACAATTACTGGGAATAATAGCGTTTCTAATGAGGGAAATTAATAAAACCTTTTTTTCAGTATTCTTGTTTCTCAGGCATGTTGATTTTGCTGTGAACGAAATAACCATGATGAACGTTTTGGTCAACTGGGGTACAATAAAACTGACTGCCTCTAGGGGGATACTGCAGACAAGAGCAAAAAGTGAGGCTTGTAGAACAGTCCTCGGCGGCGCTTGGTAATGACGGGCAATTTTTGTTGGATTTAACTCAAAACAAAAGGTTGGTGTGTTCCACTATGTTATGTAGTGTTGACCACAAGACTGGGGGGGGGGTTCGTGGGCCCACATAAATCTTGCTGAGAACAGAACTAAAAAAAGTGTTTATGTTCCAAAGTTTTTTTTTATTCGGGAATAGAAACTTACTGTATGCGAGCCGTATTAGTTGGACTTACTTGCATGTTTACGGCACTTTCCCAATATTTGATGATGAAAAGATACCGCCTGTGGGCCTTTGAGACCTAACAAAAACCATTTCGGGCCTTAACAGGGTCCTTAGGCATTATATAATATTAAATGTGCATTTTTACAAAGAATGAATTGTTGAAAAAAAATCAAAATAATTGATACATCACTTACAAAAATAATAAACAAAAATATTTTAATCATCGACAAGTATTTTTTAAATCATTCATTTTTTGCGAACCAAATGAATTCATAAATTCCGCATCCTATCTTTTACATTTTTTAAGAAAATAAAACTTCGACTGGTTTTTACTTATAAAGAGAACTCCTTAATAAAGTGGAAGTCAATTAACTAGTCAAACATTTATTATTGACGATTACACACCTTCCTGTTTTTCAAATTCCATATTTAATAGATAATTTGAACAAATTTAATTATAAAATAGAATGAAAAATTTAGTGAATAAGGAAAAATACAAAATGAAAAGAAAACAAACCAATTTGCATTGGGGTCATTGTGCCGCCTGTGGGCCATAGCACCTGCTACATCATCGTCGTTTGAAAGGATAACAGTCTTGAGGTGCACAGGTAAACTTTTACTTCATAAATTAACTTTTGGCAATAATTAATTTTTTCTTCTACTTTAGAGTTAATTTCTGATAGAAAAACGCCTTTTGATCACAAGACAAAATTTCTACATCTAAAATTAGAATTCATTTAGTAACAGTTAAAATTTATACTTCTAGAATATTATTAACACAAATCTTTGCGAAAAATTAATGATCCTAACCTAAAATGCAGATATTTATGAAAAGATGAAAATGCAAATAATGATAGATTTACACATAATTTGTCCTTTCCATTGTGTTATGCAAATAGGGATCAATTCTTATTGAATAACTCTATTAATGAGTAACGATGGCCTAAGCTAATCTATCAACACTAAAAGCACAGGTAGTTCGATGCTTCCTCGCATGTTGTCTCTAGCGTATGTTGTGCTATAATGTGCATAGTATATAGTATATAAACTTTCTTCATGCCTCATCGTCTCTGGTTTAGAGGTGCATCATTACACATTTTAGTAAAACATACCATTGGGCAAGTATTTATGACAAGTATAAAATTCTGCTATCACACTTGAAACAGTCACAATTTATCTAAAACAGTGTGCTTCACTTTAATAATGATCTACACAAAATTGAATATAAATTTCCATGTTAAATCCATCAATCAATGAATTACAAAGAAATGCATCTTTCAGTTTCTAAGTCAAATGCAAAAAACATTATGATATGACCTTGGATCTGCTGAGATCTTTCGAGGGGCCCTTGTCGAACCTAGGTAACCTCCTGTTTGGCATCTGATTTTTAATCATCTTTTCTCTTCTAAAATTAATAGAAAATCTATAAAAATTCATAAAATTAAAAATCAACTTTGAGGACCTTGGACAAGCCTAGGAATAATTTTGACCAAAAAATGACTTTCCCTATTTTCGGTATTTTTCAGCATTTTTTTTCGAAAATAATAGAAAATCCATAAAAATTCATAAAATTAAAAATCAACTTGGGGCCTTGGCCAGCCTCGGAAACCAATTTTGACCAAAAAATGATTTTCATATTTTTGCGTTTTAATATTTTTTCAGAAATTAAGAAAATATTTGAAAGAAATTGCATTTGAGGCTACAAAAATACAAAAAAAAAAAATTCAATATTTTTCTTTTAATTCCCTTTCATGTTGGCCATCACAATTCAAAAAATACAATTTGGAATCATATTTCCTTCACAAACATAATCTCGAATCGGCCCTAAAGAAATCTATTCAAGTTTTTTTTTTTTTGTTTTTCACTTTTAGGAGTTGTGAAATTATTCTCTAATAGTTTGAATTTTCATCTTGGCCCAATGTACCCAGAATGACTCAATTTTGTAAAAGGGGCTTAGTTGAATTTTACATTAAAATCTCAGGACTAGAGTGCAAATACCTAACACTTAGGGATTATTTTGTAAATAACCAAAAGAAGAGTTAGTGGAGAAATTAGAATAGAGAGGAAGATGGAGAGAATAGATGGAGAAAATAAGATTAGAATAGAGAAGGAAAGATGTGAGAAAATAAGATGAGAATAGAGAAGGAAGATGGAGATGAAGAAGAGTTAGTGGAGAAATTAGAATGAGACGCTAGATATGAAGAGGGGAAATGAAGATGAAGAAGAGTTAGTGGAGAAATTAGAATGAGATATATATGGAGAAGGAAAGATGAAAATAAAGAAGAGTTAGCGGGAAATTAGAATGGGATAGAGTTAGTGGAGAAATTAGAATGGGAGATAAGTGAGTGGGCTATAAAGGAGGAAGAAGAGAGCTTGGAGGGAATTATTTTTTGGAGAAAAATTTCAAATGTTTGAGAGGGTTTTGGGAGATTGAAGAAAAATTAGAGAAGAATAAAAACAAAAAGAAAGAGAATTCTTTTTCAAAAAAAGTTTTGAAGATGGTGGGAGTTTAAATCTAGGTATTACCATCACCAATTCTCTACCGATCAACATAAGTCTGAGTTCATACTGTCGTTTGAGCCGCAATCTTGATTCATAAGGTGACACGAGGTCCGAATTCGCCAATCAAATCTATCAAATCAGGTAACGATCCTAACCATTAAAATCTTCGAGATGTCGCTACTCAATGGATTGATTTAAATTTCGATTAAGCCATGTCGTATTCGTATTGCAATTTTCTGTATTTTTTGCTTAAAAGATCCGAATCCCAAATTGCGGCAAATTCTGCCCCATACTTGGTGGTGTAAAGATCTCTTGTATCCATCTCTTATATTTTAATTTATGCATCATCAAACCCCAAATGGGAAGGCCGACCCACCTTTGGAGGTTCTTTATTTACTGTCTTTTATTTTCTGCAATTGATTTTGTACCATCAAACCTCAGAAGGGTAGGCCGAGCCGAGTCCGAACCACTCGTTGGAGGTTTTTTTTATTTATTGCCTTTACCTTCTGCAATTTAATTTCTGCACCATCAAACCCAGAATGGGAAGGCCGACCCACCCGTTGGAGTTCTTTATTTACTGCCTTTACTTTCTGCAATTTAATTTCTGCACCATCAAACCCCAGAATGGAAGGCCGACCCACCCGTTGGAGTTCTTTATTTACTGCCTTTACTTACTACA
The DNA here is from genome assembly GCA_019149425.1 of Psidium friedrichsthalianum. Classification (NCBI taxonomy): domain Eukaryota; kingdom Viridiplantae; phylum Streptophyta; class Magnoliopsida; order Myrtales; family Myrtaceae; genus Psidium; species Psidium friedrichsthalianum. Next base: position 5,178 of record JAGVVM010011557.1, read on the forward strand.
ATTTAATTTCTGCACCATCAACTCCAGAATGGAAAGCCCAAGCATTCAAAAATACAAAAAAAAAATTATCTTTCATGTGCATTCATATAGTATAGATCACGCATACTTGTCATGCCGCATACTATTCGTATTGTCATTTATTCATGTATATTTATGCAAAACAAAAAAATTCAAAGAAAAATCCCAAAAACTAGGAAACATGCCATTTCGATTGGCAATCCTATTTTTGTTGATTTCCTTCCTAATCTTTTCAAAATGACGATTTCCCCCAACATAGGCAAGTTATCTTGAAAAATTCCAAGAAATTTAGAAAAAATTCCAAAATTAGGAAACGGGCCATTTTGACTGGCCAATCCTATTTTGATGATTTTCCTTCCTGATCTTTTCAAAAATGACGATTTTTCCCCTCATAGGTAAATTATCTTGAAAATTTCAGGAAATTCAAAAAATCCCAAAAAATTAGGAAACTAGCCATTTCGACTGGCCAATCCTATTTTCAATGATTTTTCGTATGTCACATCCTCATGTCCACGTTTGTATGCGTATTTGCGTGTTTCACGTTCGCATGTAAGTATGTTCACGTTTGCCTGTCATATTTGTATATCTATGCTCGCATGTTCATGATTGTATATCCACGTTCGCATGTATATATTCGTGTGTCTATATTTGGCTATTCACGTTTTGTTTATCCATGCACTCATTGCCATCCATGCATTCCATCTAAAAAGTGAAAATATAAAAAGAGAACACTTCACTAGAGCCTTAGGAGTAAACCAAGCCTGAGTTGCCAAAATTAGGATATTCATGGAATTAAGGTACCGAAAGGGCATTAGTTTTAATTAACTAGTGTAACCAGTCCCCGAACTCATAATCTCTGGTTCGTAGAAGTAATTTAGTTCTCCCGCTAATTTACTTAGGTTTCTAATCGACCTACAAAAAATGATTATGGCGACTCCAAATTCTAAAATCATGTGATAAAAAAAAATAAGTTGCGATTCGATAGGGCTTGGAGAGTCCTGTATTAGTTAGTTAATCTAATTAACCTGTTAATCCGTTAACCTAGAAATTTTTCATTGATCGAAATTTTTAGGTCACGACACTCCCTGCCCAGCACAAGTTCATCTGCCATTGAGAAATTCTAGTAGTTCACTGAAGATATTTGCAAGTTAAGAAAACTCCAAGGTCTGAATGAATAATGTTACACAAGTAATAATAGTTGTCATTTTGTGAAAAATTGAATGGACGCACCTATCCAAGAAAAAGAAGAAGAAAAGAAAATTGAAAAAAGCAAGAGAGTTTCAATTACATAGCATCGATTATTTTCAGCAATTTGGTTTGGTACTTGTTTAGAAACTAAGGAGAAATTTTAAATGAATGCATTTGAAAATGACATTCACAAATTCTGCATAATGGTCTGAAGGGTGTGAATAATGTCGACAAACAGAAACATACATGAATTTTTCCTTCTCAACATAAAATTTTCTTGCTTTCAAGAATCTGTTAAATAAGATACATGACTTCAGAAGTTCAAAGATACAACAACAATAGTATAATTATATCTTTGTGGGATTGCTCAATCCACGTAAAAATATTTGTGGGACGCCATTTAACCAACTTGGGTCAATTTCTAGGTCTACTTTGCCATGATTGTGTCTTTGTGGGATGCCATTTAATCATATCATGAAACATTTATTTCTTATAATTCATTAAAAGATGATATTGCTAAAATACTTTTATACAATACAAATTTAGTGAAATTTATATTAATAATTTTTTAAAAAAATTTAATTTTTTTTATTTAATGGCTGAAGGAGACCATTGGTAGATTGTCACTTTCTGATTTTAACTTTTGGAGAGAAGTAATTTTTTTTTTGTACTTCTGAAAGTTGTTCAAAAATTAACTTTTGAAGCAAAAATTGCTTCTGAAGTAGAAAAATGAAATTGCGTACCAAAATGATTTTTTGTTTTAGAAGTTGCATCACCAAATCGATTTCTCCTCCAAAAATACTTCTGGAGCAAAAATTCTGCTTCAGAAGTGTTACCATGTGCGTCCTAAGATGCTATATATCATGACTGTTGAACCTAATTAATTTTGATAATTAAATTGGTTTATCTTATTACTTTGTGGAGTTCGTTTAAATTTATCGTGCAAGTCTTGAGTTCTCGAGGGATTTGGGGAAACTGTCGTATCCGCGGAAGTTAGACGTCCGGGCAGAATTGGATGGTCACCGTGTTACGGTTTGGGCGTCCGACCTGAAAGCGCTACTGCTCGAGAGTCTAACGACAGTTGGATGTCCGGTGCCTTTGTCGTTCATATGTTCGTCTCCCAAAATTTTCAAGCTCAGAAGCCCATTCATTGCCGGGCTTTTTACGAAAATGGGTTCAAAAATTTACCTTTTCACCGATTTGGGTTTTTCGGTGCGTAAAATGCGAAAATGGGGCCTGTTCGGCAGGGGGAGGGCCGAACAAGCCCTTGTTCGGTGGTAGTAGTGCCGAACAAGGAAGGTGCACAAAGGGGGTGCGTAAGGGGGGGCGGGGGGAGAGATTAGCAATCTTCAATAAATTACAAAGGGGCCCATGGTTTGTACTTGTTTGCTTTAGTTGCGAGTTCTTTATTCCGGTTAGAGGTGTCAAATGGTGGGTCGAGTCGGGTTTAGGTTGGGTCGAATATGGTCCGACCCATATTGACCCGTCTAACCCATTTTGACCCATATCAATGACCCATACCCGACCCCACCCGCAACCAACCCATTACCTGACCTGACCCATTTTGACCTATATTACCAAATCACATTAATATTCTAAGAAAAATTATATAACTCATTTAACCTATTTTATTTTGCTTTTATTTTTTCTTTCATTTTTCTCGGCCATGGCGTCCGGCGGCGACGGGTGGACAGAGGCGGCGGCAGACAATGACCGGCGGATGGTGGCCGGTGACGGCGATGGCCGGTCTTCGCGGCCAGCCTCCAGTCGCCGCGGCCGGCCTCGGGTCGCCTCGGTCGGCCGTAGGTCGCCGCGGCCGGCAGTAGGTCGCCGCGGTCGGCCTCGGGTCGCCTCGGCCGGTCCTCCGCAGCCGGCAGTAGGTCGCCGCGGCCGACCGCGGGTCACCTCGCCGGTCTCCGCGGCCGACCGCAAGTCTCCTCGGTCCCCGGCCTGCTGCCGGTGGCCACGGCCTACCGCAGGTCACCTCGGCCGTCTCCTCGGTCGGCCGCAGGTCGCCTCGGCCGGTTTCCTCGGTCGGCCGCGGTTGCCGCAGTCGGCCTCCGGTCGCCGCGGTCGGCCGCCGGTCGCCGCGGCCGGCCGCCGTCTCTGCAGCCGGCCGCCCATTGCCGTCGCGCCAATCAACGGTCGCCGCCACCGTCGTCGCCGAAAATCAATTCCATAACAAACGACGAAAATTGTTTTCCAATTCATTTTAAGTATTATTAAACATTGAAAAATATTATTATTTTCTTGAAAATGACTTCCCTGAAAAATGTTTTTCGAAAGTACCGCATTTTCCGTGAAACAAACGGAGCTAAGGCCCTAGGTCATTTGTAATTTGTGAGAGTTATGGGTCGAAAATGGGTCCAATATGGGTCGAAAATGGGTTCAATATGGGTTTCATGCGTGGCCCAGTTTTAACCCATTTAATTTCACTTCAACCTTTTGGACCCATTTTTAGTGAGTCCTTTAAATGTTAATGACCAATATAAGACCTATTTGTATACAAAATATGGGTCAAATATGGGTCTTTGACCCATATTGACGGCTCTAATTCCGATGATGGCAACTCCATGGACAATAACACCTTATTCCTTTGAAAATGACAAATTATCGAGCTTTCACTTGATATCTTTATATCCTCAATGGAATTAAGCTCTATGTTTAGTACGATTTTTACTTGACCGTCCATCATATTGAATCAATTGAAAATTGAAAATATGTCTTTATCATTTTATCCAAGAAGACACAAATCGAATTTTTTTGTTTTAGCTTGAACCTCTTTGATGTTAATTTTGTAACAAATACTATTCATGCTGTTGGAGTAATTAAATATTAACGACACCTTCATCTAATAGTTTAAATTTTTGAAACAGTTGGATGTCTCTCTTTCCTCATCCTTGACCATTTTCTTCTTTCTTCCATTCTTCACCCTCGTCCACTTCCGGTTCTTAGTCTTCCTCTTTTTCTTCCTCCCATGGGAGTACAACCTTCCCCATTCGTATCGGCCTTTCCAATCTCGGGTTGACAACCCTCGCAAAACCAAAGAATGTCGCCATGGAAAATTACTGTTCTAGGCAATAGCTGAAAAAAAAAACGAGAAAAAAGGCCGACAGTCAAGATTTCTAACGGTGAGCATTCACTTGCATCATGCACACGAGCGCAAGGGTGCGAGGGCGATCTTACCGATGAAACGGCATATTTCTTGCAGCCATCACAATAGATCAAGCTTCTTCAAAGCCACGGTCCCCACAGTGTAGGCAAATAGTCGCCTGCAAGAATTTAAAACCAGCGTAGACTTTGAACCTTATTTGGATTTTTTGGCATTTAAAATGTGTAGTCTTTAAACCGATTAAGCTAATTCTAATAGAAATGAAGACAAAATCACGATCTTTGTGAAAAACAGCGATCAAGGAATTAAAAAAAAAGGAATGGTTGGAGCATGGCCAACCGAGGAGAAAGAAGAAAGAAGAGAGACAGCCAGAGTTTGCGTACCATATCTTTCGCCAGAGTTGCTCCCATGAATGCAGATTCTTTTGTCCTCGTCGTGGCAGCAAAGACAGTCGTCACGTTCGGCATCGTCCTGTTGGACAAAAGAAACCATCCTCTCCTTTCTTTCTTCATGAAACTCTTAAGAAACGACAGCAAATGGACTGGGAATAACTCGGCATTAGTAGGGCGCGCATGGTTTGAGCTCAGCACTACTAACTTCCCACAAATTTATTCGTTATTCCTGTAGATTTGGTCATTATTCAATATTTTGAAAATCATATCTAATTAACCCTCCAAAATTTTTAAATTCATGATGAATATAAGTTTAATACGCACAAAATATTTCATGAAAACATGTATCGACATGCAAAATAGAGATATGAGTAGAGTAAAATTAAGCTATTTCTTGGTGCAAAATAGACATATATGTAGCGCAAAATAGACATATATGTAGTACAAATTTATTCGTTATTGCATAATAATAAAATAGCATGTTCTAACAAGGGTATAGGCGATTACCTTAACTGAAAAAGCACGTGTGTGTCGAGATTGAAGAAAATAATACTTCGACTTTTCTAACTTCTCTGCCGTCTACAAAATTAAATATACATCCAACGAAACGAAAGAACGCAAATGGAAAAACAAAACAGATCGATAAAGTGAAATATTACTAGATCGATGGCGACAAAATATTGACGGAATTAGTAATCGTGAATACGAACATGCCGAATCGAAAATCGACGAACGACCTTACAAATTCTCACTCGCTTCTCTGTTTTCTCTCGATACGTTCTCCGTTTCTCTTTCTTCAGAGCGTCTTCAGATCTTGCTCTTTAAGCGATTTTCGGCCAAGGAACCAATTTGAACAAAAAATAATTTTCTTGTTTTTTGCATTTTTTAATATTTCTCAGAAAATAGAAAAATACAAAAATTAATAACAAATAGCATTCGTGGCCACAAAAATACGAAAAATAGTCCATTTTTCTCTTAATTTTCTCTTCATTTGGCCAAATAAATTTTAAAAAATTAATCTGGAAGTGGGATTTCCTTTGTTAATCTCATTTTCATATTAACTGAAAAAATTCTAGAAATTCATTTTAATTCTATAATTTTCATTTTTTACATTTTTGGAGTCGTGGTATCCCCATCTATTTTTCAAAATTAAAATCCCGTCGAAATTCTACGGAATTGCCCAATTTCGCAAAAAGGACCAAATTGCAATTTCAGTTTTCAATTTAGTCCTTAAAAATGCTTAAAATGCAATTAAAATTTTTCTAGGGACTGAATTAAAAATCAAAGCCGTCACCCCCTAGTTTTCACCTTCTGAAATCCATGGGTGGGTTAATTTTCGCAGAAAAGGCCGTCTAATGTTTGGAATTTACAAAATGGACCCTCGGGTCGAACTGGAAAATTGGGGTTTTTGGGTGAATCCTTAAAGAAATCCGAGGAAAAATTCATATTTTGACAGAATTCAGGCCCAGAAACCAATTTGAGACTTAATTGGGAAAATTTCGAGAATCCGAGGGCCAATTTGACATCTATAAATCAGTCGGGTCTGTCGGGTCAAACCAAGATTCGACCGATGACCCGCCAAGTTCATCATCTTCCCCAAAATACAATCGGGCGCAACAAGACTTGGGGATTTCTGGGCAAGTATAAAGGGGAGATTCTGGGTCAGTTGTGAGGGATTCTTCGGTTACACACACGCATATACACGGGCGAAAAGAGGCACAGAGAAACGAGTGAGAAAAAAAAAGAGAGATTAACGTTAGAGGAGAAGACGAAGAGGGAAGTCTGCAAGTCGCCATTGGAGAGGATTCCCGAAGCTTCAAGCTCGGATCCAAGGTGAAGAAGAGAGATCAGACCCTGAGATTCGGCTGACCAGCGTCGCAGAACTACAGGAAGCTCGTGCGGCTTAGCTTTTCGTCATTTAATCGCCGGAGAAAGGTATGATCCATTCTCATACTCGAAGCTCGGTTATCAATGCGCCGAGCCTGTTCCTTCTTTGTT
>JAGVVM010011558.1:0-17604 GCA_019149425.1 Psidium friedrichsthalianum
GTACCTATTCACAAAAGTCCTGTTAAGAATCGAGTCATAGCTGATGTCCTGGCAGAAAACCCAAGGAAAATAAGATATCTATTACCCTGAGGTCGAATCATGGCGGTCGATGATTATACTTGGACTATGTACTTGGACGGGGCTGTAACTTTGTCAGGATCAGGCACCGGAGCGGTTTTGTTAATATCCCCGGGTGGGCACATTATCCAGTAGCAAGCGTAAGTTGGTTTTTTCCGTGTACCAACATATAGCCGGTACGAGCAGCATTCTCGGGTTACAAGCTGCAATCGAGATGAGGGTGGCCCGCCTCAATTGTTTGGTGATTCAGCTTTGATTATTCTTCAGACTGTTGGAAAATGGAAGACACGTGATGCTAAACTACTCCCTATTCATGAGTATCTGGATGAGTTAGTAGATGAGTTTGATAATATCTCGTTTGAGTATTTATCCAGAACTTACAACCAGTTTGCTGATGCATTAGCTACGCTATCATCAATGTTGCAGTTACCGATGGCCTTGAGGTGGAACCGTTGAAGATCGAGGTACTAAGAAAGCCAGCTTACTGTATGGCCGTTGATGAGCCAGATGGCAAGCCATGGTATCATGATATCAAGACTTACATCCAGAAGCAAGAGTTCCCTGAGAAAAGTACCCCATCTGACAAAGGTACATAAAGAAAATGGCCTCGAAGTTCTTTCTGAGCGGAGAGAACCTGTATAAGCGATCTTTCGATTCTGTCCTTTTAAGATGCATTGATTCCACTGAAGCAGTCCACCGGATGATGGAAGTACACGAAGGAATTTGTGGTCCGCACATGAATGGCCACATGCTAGCTAAGAAGATCTGAGATTGGTTACTACTGGCTCACCCTTGAAAGCGATTGTATTCAGCACGTTCGGAGTTGTCACAAGTGCCAGATTCATGGTGACAAGATTTGTTCCTCCAAATGAATTGCATCAGTTATCTGAGCCATGGCCATTCTCTATGTGGGGCATTGATGTGATCGGTCCGATCAACCCAAAAGCATCTAATGGGCATCGTTTCATCCTAGTCGCCATTGATTATTTTTCCAAATGGATTGAAGCTGCCTCATATTTGGCGAGTCACGGCACGAAATGTTGTGAAATTCATTCGTCGGGTATCATTGCTCGATACGGTTCACCTGGGCTATAATCACCGATAATGGATCGAATTTGAATAACAAGCTAGTTGATGAGTTATTTAAGGAATTCAAGATCAAGCATCTGAACTCTTCCCCATACCGTCCCCAAATGAATGGAGCAGTTGAAGCAGCCAATAAGAACATCAGAAAATCTTGCTAAAACGGCCGAGGAATTACTGAGATTGGCATGAGAGGTTGCCTTTTGCACTCATGGCGTATCGAACCTCATCCGAACCTCGACTGGGGCAACCCCATATTCTCTTGTGTATGGCATGGAAGCAGTATTGCCATTTGAGGTGGAGATTCCCTTCCTTACGTATTCTTTCCCAGCTCAAGCTGACTGAAGCAGATTGGATCCAACAAAGGATGGATCAATTGATTTGATTGACGAGAAGCGGCTCAGGCTTTATGTCATGGTCAATGTTACCAGCAAAGGGTCGCCAAGTCCTTTAACAAGAAGGTTCGACTCGACATTTCCAAGTAGGTGACTTGTTTTGCGAAAGCTTTGCCGATAGTTCCACTTCCAGAAGGAATTTTGCTCCGAACTACGGTGGACCATATATTGTGAAAAAGGTACTCCAAGGATGTGCTTTGATTTTAGCTGAGATGGATGGTCGGTGTTTACCAATCCTGTCAACTCTGATGCTGTAAAGAATATTACACTTTGATTTATTCTGGCATTTTCAGTTATCAATTTGTGGTGTTCATCTTGAGTTCAGAACTCTTATGCATCTGTTCTATTTGCTCTTTATTCGCATCACTAATTTTCATTGTGAGACAGTTTTAATCAGGAAACTCCTTGTCTAATTGAATCAATCATTTGAATGAGAACCGTCAGGACGATGAAAGGCTAGCCATTTTTCATATATGTCCTACATATTAAACCCTAGTAAGCAGAGTAGAATTCCATGCTTACAAGGTAAAGAGTTATCTCGCGAAAGTATGACGACCAAAGTGACAAGAGGCATTCATTTCCTCTATCCCATACACTGCGTGTTATCCTTTGATTAACCCATTGAATGAAGAATTCATTCGTACCCCTGTCAGGAACAATACTTTATTGGGACAATTTTCAGAAAGTCCAAGGATGATTAGAATTTTCTTGCTTTCACTTGCATCAATCTTCAAGTATATTTATCGCATGCGGATTCTGCGGTAGTTCAAGTGCCTTAGACATGACGAAGAGCATTTCTTCCTATACCCCATAACACTCTATCCTTTGCTTAGCCAATTTGAGCGGTAAATTCATTTCTTACAACCCAATTGGTGATCATCATGTGTGAGGATTAAATCGCCCTAGGGGCAAACCCATCTTGAATGAAGACCTGTTAAGGAAAGCGCACAAAAGCTCATCCATGGAGGCTTTTTCTACTCTTTCATAGAAAAAGGAAAGAAGAGGGAGAGAGATCCTTACCAAAAAAAAGGGAGAGAAACAAAAGAGAACATCTCTCTTGAGCAAGAAGGATTCTCAAAAACAAAAAGAGCGCAAAGAAAAAAAGAAGCAGATCTCTCCTTCAAGGAAAAAGAGAGAAGAGAAAGCTCTAAAAAAGAGGAGAAGAAAAAAAGTCTTGCTGAAATCATTCAGAAAGGATCTTTCTTAAGAAAAATTGCCGAAGTAAAAGTTATTGGCAAAAGCATCAAGATGATCACCATTCCTTCATGATATACCCCTTTGGTTATAAATAGGCCTTTGTTTGAAACCTACCTGAACCTACGTTACAACCTTTACCAAAGCCTCTTCAGATTAAGGCACTTGAGTTAACGTGGGATTTCAAATGTTTATAAATATCGCTTGAGAAGTGCGAGCAGATTCATTTATCTCATTTTTTGCAAGTTCCTGACTTGTAAACCCGGTGCAACCGAAGATATCATTTCAAAGCCAAAATGAACTCTTACATGAGTCCCCTTTGATAAGCCTTTGACCAAGCTCTGAATTACAGTCCTTGAGAAAGACCTCTCGGATTGGTCATGTCATACTAATTGCGAGAATACTCGACCCTTGGCCAAGCATGATGGTGACAGTTTCAGAGTGATTCTTATACTCGTATCAATGGTCGGGTTTCAAAGCTTTTTCATGAGAGCGAGTGAAAAGTCCTTTCTAACTGAAAGTTTCTCATTCAAATGTTGATTTGGATTCACCGAAGGTTTCCTTATTGACAAAATCCCCGATGAAACTTTGTGATACGAGTAAGAGCTCACGTGATTTAATGGTGTATAATGTGCATGATTTTAAGCACGTGTTTGCTTTAAGACAGGTATGACACAATCATCTCATCCTTCTCTTTGTCAGTGCTTGGAAATCCAGGTAGAGTTTCTAACCCTTTTCAAATTGACAGCTCTACCATGTATTATGATTTTGATCTCATTTCTCTCTTCGATTAGTTCACGATCGACCTGCTCTCGTGATACCCTTCACCAAACTCATGATCGCCTGCTCTCATGATTTTGATTTCTCTATTTGATTAGTTCACGATCGACCTGCTCTCGTGTTCTTAATCTTTATGTTTACCTCTGGTTCACGATTGACCTGCCCTCGTGATACCTTTATCAAACTCCATGATCGACCTGCTCTCATGATTTCGATTTCTCTATTTTGTTAGTTCACGATCAACCTGCTCTCGTGTTCTTAATCTTTATGTTTACTCTGGTTACGATCGACCTGCTCTCGTGTACCTTTATCAACTCATGATCGACCTGCTCTCATGATTTTGATTTCTCTATTTATTAGTTCACGATCGACCTGCTCTCGTGCTCTTAATCTTTATGTTTTTACCTTGGTTCACGATCGACCTGCTCTCGTGGATACCTTTAGCAAACTCGTGATCGACCTGCTCTCATGATTTTGATTCTTTATTGTTAGTTCCGATCGACCTGCTCTCGTGTTCTTAATCTTTATGTTTACTTTGGGTCACGATCGAACATGCTCTCGTGATACCTTTATCAAAAACTCCATGATCTTTGACTTGCCTCTCATGATTTCGATTTTTTCTATTTGGTTGGTCACGATCAACCTGCTCTTGTGTTCTTAATCTTTATATCTACTCTGGGTCACGATCGACTTCTCTCGTGCCCTTTATCAACTCATGATTGATCTGCTCTCGTGATCTGATTTCTTCTACTTGATTAGTTCATGATCGACTGCTCTTGTGAAGCGTGCCTCATCGAGATCCCATCAACCTACCCTTGTCATCTTGGCTCTACCTCTACTAATTACGATGCCTGCTCTCGTGTTGTTCAAAAGTTGGTATTTCCATTTGTTTATTTATAGCTTGCATATCTACAATCATAGACATCGGGGCACAAAAACGGGTTCCAAAAACTCCCCAAAAATTCATCGCTTTGCATTACTAAAATTTAGGTTCACTCGGTCTTTGAGTCAAACATCTGCGAGCCTCACTCAAAGAGGGCAGCTGTTGACACCTAATTTTAATTCAATTTTTCATTTATATATTGCCACACAATTGAGATTAATTCTCACAAAAAAACATATTTTCTCATGGCATTTGCATCTTCGCATCATTGTCAAGACGTTGAGTTTAAGTTGGCGAAGTTCTTATAAAATCTGGCGAAGTTACAATCCTAACCACACCTAACAGCAACGTCCTAGGTGCTCTCACAATTTACAGCAAGTTTGACTTAACAATTCGGGAGAGACCCGATGCGAAAGATGATGACGAAATTGCTCCAAGGCACAAATAGTAGAAAGGAAAAGAGGTTCTGAACCATAAAATGAAAAAGAGAATTTGTCTTCATCGCTGAAGAGAGAGAGACCGACCAGAAGCAAGGGCACAAGAGGATAATTTGATGAATTTAACAGGTAGTCCTTCCAATTTCTCATCTCTAATATAGATTATTGCTTTCTATTCTAGTTTTAAGATTACTGCATGGGTTAGAATGGACCTCCCGTGGTTGTAGTTTTTGTTGTCCAACATTTTCTCGCTCCTGTTTCGACCGTGATCGAACCGAACCTCACACCAAGAGACGCCCTTGACGAGTTTCCACCCTTGTCGTCGTCAACATGTCACCGGACCTCTTGAACTGTCACCTCACCATACAACACCCCACCCCCCACCCCCCCCCCCCACCGCCTTGCGTTGAAATTCTGATCGTAGTCACAAGATCATAAAGTCGGTCTACACAATGTCGGCGGAGGACCTCATTCCATGGTGAGTCTCGCTAGGAAGAAGACAAGATTGTGATGAAGACCTTCAGGAGTGATCTACTTGGATGGCGTGATTTTTTCTGGTTGTTCAATGATGTGGTCAAAGTAAATTTTTTCGTTGTTGGCCGGTTAAAATAAAAGTCAATTGTAGCGTTATCTTAGCTTTGGTCAAACATTTAAGAATTCAAACGAGTGTTCAGATGTCTTGGATATCCCGTGGACATGCGGCTCACCGATGGGCCTCCCTTATGGCTATACACCACCATCAATCAACTAACGTTCCTATTCAAGTCCACAGCCCCGAGATTGAGTCAATAAACATTTTGAATTTGTTCAAATTTGGAAGTTCTCCATTAATTATCGCTACAATATGCACTCTCACCAGGCCGCACGAGCATACGGGATAACAGTCTATTCCGAATCAAATCTTGAAGATAATTTTTGGATTCGCTCGAACTCTTATCTGACGAGATCTATGAGGGTTATAAAAGTCTTCTTTGCTGCCACAAAAGGGGGGTGAAGCGGGGGGGGGGGGGGGTGTTTCCACTGCTAATAACGTGGAGAGAGGACATTGAGGGAAAAATCATGAGGTCTTCTCCGTGGTTGGGCCAAGTCCATCAATTCTGCTTTCCCAAATTCTGCAGTAACAAGTCTAATCAGTCTCCTGTGCCGATATGGGCCCTTCCATGTTTGCCCGTGCTATGCGTTCGTGTGATCGTAGTGCACCTAATAAGATAACGAGCAAGCTGTGTCTCTTGCTGTCTGAACACTCTTCACACCACTCCACTGGCTTCCCCCGCAGCAGTCAAAGAATTTGCCCAAGCTTCATCAATAGCTGCGCTGTCTTGCACCGGTCAAAGAATACTCAAGAGCCACCTGAAGCTGTTTCTGTCCAGCTGCAACCGCTTCTTCCAAGCCCTAATTTGAGGTCAATTTGCTTTCATCTTGTTATTATTTGAAGTCTAACTTGTTCCTACGTGTGTTAGATCGTTTGGTAGCAAATTAAGCTCAAGAGGCTATTTCGGGCGAGAATCCACAGCTTCGAACGTGCTGGAATTTGCTGGATAAGGTATAATTTCTCACTTTTTATTGCGATCTATGATTTGGTGCCTTGCGCCGTGTTCTTAGATCCTGTGAGCACTTTTTCTTGCAATTAAAAAACTGAAAATTTAGTTTTATTTTTTTTTTTATGAATTGAGTCTGAAATTTCTGGCGCATGTATGCTTCATGACCGAAGAGGTGAAGTGTTCCTTGGTGGTTTATTATTTTGGGTAGTTCAACGTCATTATGGGTGGATCATGAAGTTTCAGCATTCTACTTTGCCATGCGTGCTAAATCATTCTTCGAGGATTATTTTATGAATATCTCTATCATGAGGTCACTTAATCATCTCCATGCATGAACAATTGGGAGTTATCTGAGTGAACTGATTTGAAAAAAAAAATCAGAATATTTTGGATGAAATCTGAAGCTTGCGTTATATATCTCTTCCTCGGCTGAATCCTATTGATAAGTACCACTTTGATTTTTTAAAAAAATCCATGGTTAGTTTGGATAGATTGCTCGGTTGTTATCTTGTCTTATCTTTTGTGACATCTTTCAAATTATTCAAGATAAGATAAATTCAATTAGATGTTATCCAAATTGACGAGAATCTCTTGCAGATAAGATAAGATTGTCTACCAATTCCGATCTTCTCATGTGATTTTCAAAAAAAAATCCGGATTTGGTGGTTGGTTATATTATCTAATAATGTTTGATTGCTCGGTGATTGTTTAGTTATCTTGTTTGCATTATATTATCATGTTTGTTTATTTCATGTCATGTCTCGTATAATAAAGTTTGCACATCTTTAAAACAAACATGCCCATAATATATCTCCCTTTGTGCCTAGCCCTTCGGAAAATAAATTGAATGCCTTAGCCACGATCTTGTGGAATGGGACGGCAATTTAGTATAGAATTTCGTGTTCTGCCCTTTGGTAACAAGGGATGATGTTATTCTATACGAATTATCCGCATACTGCTCGAATCTCCGAGGACGTAGCGTATAAAATTCTTCTCTAGCCCAGATCTTTGGGATGAGTGAATTTTGTCGGAAAAATCGAAATTAAAAGGTATATTATGGGCATTTTTGTTTATTTTTGTTCAATCTTTTGTTTGTTTCGTTAAATAAAAAAAAATCCCAAAAATTAACTCCATTTTTTAATAGTTAATCATGCCAAAAGCTCATTTTTATCCCATGACATCGTCTAATATAAGTCAAGACTTTGAGAAATCATTTTCTTGGATTAGATTGGACGATAGTTGATTTTAAAGCATGTTTTCATAATAGTTGCCATTTAATCCGAAATAAAAATATCATTTGCATATCACATAGTTTAGAGCATACTTACCATGTCATTAACTCCTGCATATTGTCTTCGTCATATAGCTTAGTTGCATTGCATATTTTTAAAAAAAAGAAAATCCAAAAAAAGCTTTTTTCATTCACATCATCAATCAAGTGGATTTTTCATGAAATTTGGTACCGAAAGAGCATTAATTTTTTCAAATTAATGTAATCAAGTCTCCGGACTCATTTTCTCTGGTTTGCAGAAATAAATTAATTCTCCCATTAATTTATTTAGGTTTCTAATCGACCTACCAATAACGATTAGTGGCGGCTCTGAATTGAATAAACTTTTGCATGAAAAGAACCTAAATTGTGATTCGGTAGGACTTGGGAGGGTCTGAGTTAGTTGTCAATCAACCTAATAATCCGTTAACCTAGCCTCGATTTTTAGGTCGCACAACTTGTATTGTAGCTAGGAGAGTCTGAAAATATCACACTTAAAGTCAATCTTCAACACACCAGATAAGGGAAGGGACTCCCAACCACTAGGGATGGGTCACTAGCATTATGTAATGTCAAGTGACACCGGGAAGAGACTTGTGACCACTAGGGAAGGTCGCTTGCCCTATGAGACGTCAGGTGACGTCGAGAAAGGAACTTGCGACCACTAGGGAAGGGTCGTTTGCCTTAGGCAACACCGGCTGTGGGTTCGCTGGGCCAGGGCGACGCAGCGGAAGTGTGGGACTTACGTTGCTGGCGGCGGCATCTGACGTAGTGGTGGTTGGTAGGTTCTCAACGTTTGTTGACAGTGAGATTTGGTTTTAATTAGGGCTATGATACCTGTTATCGAAAAAGTGTAATCTTTATTTCTGATATCAAACCAAGTACTTATAGGCTTTTAACCTATGCCTAGTATAATTACATATTTAACCCTAACTTGCTAATATTCTAAAGTAATAACTCAACAATTATAATAGGGATTCTTTTTTCTAGTTTCTATGATCAGAGAGCCGTGGTCCTTCGGTTGGGAAAATTTATTTTCATAGTTAATTCACTGTATACACTAATCTTTAACGGTTCTGTGAGCAAGACATGGACTTCGATCGAATTACTTATGCACAAGATTGTTGCTTTTTTCCTCACAACCTATGCCTTATTGAACTCGATAACTCCTATTTTGATCTTTGTGGTTTTCATTTGAGCATGGCATGCTTGTCATTCTGTTTAATAGTTATTTGACCTCCTCAAAGAAAGAAGTCATGGTGTTTTGTCGGATGCAATTGTAATGGCTTCCTCAACTATCTTAGCTACTTCCTGTATCGAGTGGTCTTTCATTTTGTGATTTTGGTCCTTGCTCTGTTAGAAACTCAGATAGCTAGAGAAAGCTGTAACAATTGTGTTTATTTTGGCTGGTTTTCTTATGCTATGTTTGGATAGAATAATGTGACAAGAATAGAAGGATGAAAAATAATAGTGGATAAAGAACACACTTTATTATCTGACATCCATCCACACAAAAACAAGGACAACAATACCAAGCTCTAGAAGTAGGATATAAACTCCATTATAAGTGTAAAACTGCACTGGCATTGATTGAATGATTAGAGTAGATTTGCGAAAGATGAATAGAAAGTAATTGACTGATCAGAGGATAGTTTCTTTCTTGTATTTCAAGTCATCCTATTTAGAAGGGATTTAAGACGCATGCTGGATTGTATCTAGTTAGGAAGATCTGGTTTATAGCATAGGAAGTTTTTCAAGATCGAAATTGTTCTGGTCGCCCTTTGGCATCATCAGGGTCGCACTCACTTCCTTTTCCCTTGATGTGTATGTTGTTTAGTTTGAAGCCCGAAAATGCAGCTAAACAACTGTGTTTTACAATTCTTGTCCTGTGGCTACATATTGTTAGAGTTCGTCTTTTTTGAACGATATCTTTGTCTGTATAGTAATTGTAGTTTTCTCATTAACCACTTGTTCAAATTTGAGTCCGTCAATTGGCATTTGTTGGAGTGTGCTTATTGCAAACTTTAATGCTTGGTTCTGTTGAAAGTTTGAATCACTCGCTAAGGACTCACTTCATGTTTCTCCTTAGTGAATGTGCCTTTTGACTCACACACCTAATATGATGCATAGCTCAATTCCAAAACCTTCTATAAGGAATGCCCGGGGACTTCAAAGTCCTGAATCCCCCTTTTTAAAATGTCTTCCAGGCATCATTCCTTTATTCCAGAAATCGAAGTAACTTGTTCAACCCTAGTTCAATTAGATTTTGACCACTCAAAAATTCAACAATCTAAACATGGATAGGATAATGCTTAACGAGTTGAAGTGGTTGTTCCAGTTTTGTCTTTTTAAACACTGACAGAAACTGAGGCGAATTTGCTTTTCCCCCATGTGCTGCATTTATTGCATATTATTGATGGAGCGCTCTTGTTCCTGAGTCATGCTATTTTAGAGGATGTATTTCTTTGTTGTCATGACTACTTGCTTACTGTCAGCTCTAAAGGTAAACCAGATGACTTTGAAGTTGTTGAACTAAACATTTCACAATTAAGCCATTGGCAATCAGAATGAAAGTTTTTTACAATGTACTTTTCATCTTCCAGTGCACTACTGGCATAGTGATATGTCGCGACTCGAAAATATTTAATTTTGGGTGAACGGATTATTAGGTTAATTAGATGGGCTAACTAATACGGACTCTCCCAAGCCCTACCGGATGCAAGTTTGGTGCTTGTTCATGCAAAGATTTTTGACTTGGAGTCGCCACTAATCTTTTTTGGTAGGTCAATTAGGAACCTAAGTAAATTAGCGGGAGGAACTAAATTACTTTTACGAACCAGAGATTATGAGTTCGGGGACTTAGTTACACTAGTTAATAAAAACTAACGCCATTTCGGTACCATTTTATGAAAATAAACTTTTTGGGTGATTCGAAAAAGTTTGGATCAAACTAATTAGAAGGGAAAAATGATCATTTTTCAATGCTCAGGAAGTGAAACATGTCAAACCAGTTAAAGGTGGTCATTCCTATTTCCCACAATTTTTGAGGATTTTTTTCGAGACAATTTGCCTATGAGGGGCAAAATCATCATTTTTAAAAAGATCAGGAAGGGGAATCATCAAAAATAGGACTCGCCAGTCGCAATGGCCCGTTTCCTAGTTTTTAGGATTTTTCTGAATTTTCTGAAAATTTTCAAGACGATTTTCTATAAGGATAAAATCATCATTTTGAAAAGATCAGAAAGATAAATCATCAAAATAAGATCGGTCAGTCGAAATGGCTTGTTTCCTAGTTTTTGAGATTTTTCTGAATTTTCTGGAATTTTTCAAGACGATTTGCCTATAAGGGGAAAAATTGTCATTTTGAAAAGATCAGCAAGGGAAATCGTCAAAAATAGGATGGCTAGTCGAAATGGCCGTTTCCTAGTTTTTGAGATTTTTCTGAATTTTCTGAAATTTTTCAAGATGATGTGCCTATAAGGGGCAAAATCTTCATTTTGAAAAGATCAGAAAGGGAAATCGTCAAAATAGGATTGGCCAGTTGAAATGGCTGTTTCCTAGTTTTTGAGATTTTTTTGAATTTTCTGGAATTTTCAAAACGATTTGCCTATAAGGGGCAAAATCGTCATCTTGAAAAGATTAGGAAGGGAAATGGTCAAAAATAGGATTGGCCAGTTGAAATGGCTGTTTCCTAGTTTTTGAGATTTTCTGAATTTTCTGGAATTTTCAAGACGATTTGCCTATAATGGGCAAAATCGTCATTTTGAAAAGATCAGGAAAGACAAAATGATCAACAATAGGATTCATCAGCTAAAATGATCCATTTCTGGATTTTTTTTAGGCTTTTGAGGACTTTTGAAATTTTTCTGGGATTTTTTAGAAATTTTCCAATTTTCTTTAATGAATATTTTTAATATTTTCTTTATTATTATTATTATTATTATTATCATCATCATCATCATCATCATCATCATTATTTTAATATTTTTTAATTTTTATCTAATTAATATTTCGAACCGGGCCAGCAAACCCGACCAGCACACAGGTGCCTGACTTGGGCCCAAAGGCCCAAGTCGTTCTAAGACACAAAGGCCAGATTTTGGGCTCTGCCCAAATTTTATTTCTCCTCATTCAATTTTCTTTTCCAATAGGCCCATTCCTAAATTTTGAACCTAGCCAAAATCTCCTAGCCCAACTCACAAAAACGACCCCAACATGCACACTTAGATCAGCCGGTCAGCCGGGGTTTGTCCTCACGAAGCCTACCGGCCCAAACAAAATAGGCTGATTCACGAGAAAATGAAGCCTGGCTACAACAAGTGAGAAGACTTGCCTACTTATCGTCTTCTTCCCCAGACGGGTGTGTCTGCAATACTCATCGATGCCAGCTCGAGTAGTACGTTCATGCTTCTGTATGGTTTCGTTGTTAGGCTTGGGGAAAGTGGACACAACAGCCAAGTAATCCAGACAAATGCCACCACTCCCCACAATGAGGCACTCTCTCTGCAAATTCCACTCATCCTCCTCCTAGAGAGATTGTCTCATTGAACATGGTTGAGGAGTCAGCGTGGAAACATCATTCTTTGACCATCACCATTATTTTGAGGCTCCTCTCCAACCAACCAGCATCACCCCAAGTTTGGGAACGCGAGTCTCGGTCTTGAACTCGTATTTGACGGACATGGCTTAACGGTCCACTGGTGTTGACAAAGAAGAGGAGGAAAATTGGGCATCCACCAATCATAATAGATCCTGGACCTTCTCATTGCCCTCACCACTCCAAACCGCAGCTTAAAAAGTCGCACCATAAGCCACAGCTCCATCAGGGTTGCTGCTGCTACAGAGCTCCTTCCATTTGAAGAAATCCTGCAATAGCTGCTGCAACTTGGGGATCCTAGTGGATCCACCACAAGAACAACGTTATAGATAGCGCTCTCATCCATCTTAACATCCTGAGACATTCTCAACTCGCTCCATACACATTCTGAAGAGGTCCATGTCGAGCTCCTCGAGTCTGGCACGTGTAATTGTAGAATAGACGTCCACACCCTCATACAAAGAGTTAATTTCAATTTGTAGTTTGGGCAGTGGACGAGAGAGTTCTTTTCGCCTTTCACAAGAGTCCTCAGTCTCCTTAGGGCCCTGGATTTCCACTGAGGTCTTGTGCTTCCTCTTGAACTCTTGCACAAAGTGGTTCATCATTCTGTTATCGAAGTCCTCACCACAGGATGATTATCTCCAGCTATAGCCTTCACCTCAAAGATACCCTCCTCAAGGTTAATAGGGACACATCAAGAATACTACCACCAAGATTGAAAATCAACACTTCTTCTCTCCAACACTGGTGGCCTTCTTATCAAGACCATAAGCAATGGTCGCGATAGTACGGTGATGATAACCGTTCTGACCAGCCCTGGCAACTGTGAATGAGACCCTAGCAGGATGCTAGGCCCTAATACAAGCTACCTTGTGAAGCCCTCGATGGGTCTTACGAGGAAGGCGAGTTACATCCCACCTAGTGACCACTCCCTCATAGCCCTTACCCTTGGTCACTCCAATGACGTCAATCGTTTCATCCTTCTGAAATACAGCTTCCACTGGAATCTGCTTCTCAAAGAATCCTTAAGCATACTCAACTTTCTAGGCAACGGTTCCACCATTCACTTGAATCTCCATGAGATGGGCTTCTTCTGCTTCAGTCCTTACAATGCCTAAACTAAGACTTATTGATCTGCAACGAGCTCTGTGAAATCTGGAAGCTGCTTTTGGTGCTCTCTCTCCCAAAAGTGTGTGCAGTCATCCAAGTCTTCCACTTCCATCTCCTCGACATAAATGAACTTACGATTCTTGTCATCAAGAAGTGCTAAGATCACCGAGTCCAGCACGTTCAGCACACAAGCGCCTCGGATGAAGTCGTCGCCCCGATATGGTGTTGGTCGACGATCTTCAACCAGTCGACGTTCTGGTGGGAGTGAGGCACCAACGTGGACGTTGAGCTCGCCGAGGGCAATCACGGAGCTTGTGTCATAAACCACGTGGCTCTCGCTACGTAGCTCGTGAAGCTGTAGATTATCCGTCAATCCTTGCGTCGTGGCGATGGTGGGTGGACAATATACGTGCAGCTACGCCAGTCAAAGTCAATGCCTTACTTGCGTGCCTTGTCCCCTTTTGCACATGTGAATAAAACATAATTCACGTATCTTCTCATACGACATATGAACGTGGCATCTCTGTCCGTGCTCTTAACCTTTATAGCCGGGTGGCATCGATTGTCTGGCCTCTCGATGGAGCCTCTGTGGTCTGCACTTCGAAGCCCCGTATGTTATTCTGGTGCAAGTAGGACAGAAGCTCTGTTCGTGCAAAGCTATTGGGTTCAAGTTTGGTGTCGAGGTCTACCTACTTCTGTACTTCAAGAATCGAAAGAGGGTGCATACATGATTCGATGTAGGGGTCATATCCGTCTCGACACCATAGCTCTTGCGGACCATCCTCAAGCTTCTCGGCGCCGTCAATGTTCATCCCCTCGAGGAGAGAGTTCCGGGTCTTCTGGAGGAAGAAAACTGCAACTGCGACTGCTTAGGGTGGGAGTTGAAGCTACACAACTGCGCAATTGGAAGTCCATAGCGTTGACATTGTTGTTGCCGGAGAAGTCCATGACCGCTCACCCCCTTTGGACCAGAACAGAGTCTCCTCCATTTTTTAACTACCTGCCCAATATTCGTATCTTCAGGGAGGTCCCAGAACCAACTCTGGAAGTTCCCCCCCACATACTAGTTGGTACTCCCTCCTTTTGACTCTTGCGGCCACGCCCGTTATCCCCTAGCACTCCATTTGCTGTTCCATTTCTTCTTAGTGCTCCCCTCTACTTTCGGTGCACCAATCGAAATCATGACGCTCCACCCTTTTCTTTTTGCCTTTCCCTTTAATCATGTTCTTTGTCCGCCGTTCCTGTGCATGTCTCGATCTCATATCTTCCAAGCTCAATGGTTGCAATATTTTTCACTTTGGTGAATTCTTCATGTTCACGTAAACCCGACAGTATCAAGTTCCTCAGCTCCTTTACATGCATCTCATCAATCTTCTGCTTTTGGTGACGTGTCATTTTTAATCTATCGCCTTGTCCTCCACTCACATTCCCATTAATTACCATTCAACCTTCAACGACATGCATGCCTCTTCTTCGAGGATGGATAATTTTCTGAATCCTCAATCCATCTCTTATCTCTTTCTGCCAAAGCTGGCAATAACGAAAAATACGCCATCAGGCCATTGAAAAATTTGGACTAGTAGAGGAATAATGTCACGACTCCAGATATGCAAAAATAAAAAATTACAGATTTAAAATGAATTTTTTATAATTTTTTCAATTAATCTGAAAATGAGATTAATAAAGTAATTCCCGATTCTAATTAATTTTTGTAGATTTTCTTCTGCCAAAAGAAGAGAAAATTAAAAGAAAAAACTTACATTTTTTTCATATTTTGCGGCCTCAAATACTATTTTCCCGAATTTTCAAGATTTTGTATTTTCGAAAAATATTAAAGAATATGAAAAAATGTTGAAAAATTATCTTTTGTTCAAAATGGTTTCCTAGTCTTGGTCAAGGCTTCCAAAGTTGATTTTCCAATTTTCTCATTTTTCTTGATTTTTTTATGATTTTTGAAAATAAAAAATGCTGAAAATACTGAAAATACGAAAAATCATTTTTGATCAAAATGATTCCCTATGCTTGGCCAAGGTCCCCAAAATTGATTTTTTGATTTTAGGAATTCTTATGGAATTTTCTATAATTAAATTTTAAAGAGAAATATAATTAAAAATCAAGTGTCAACAGATGCCCCTCTTTGAAAGAGAGCTCGGTAGAGATTTATTTCAAAGACAAGATAACACCTGAACCCGTAATTGACTCAGCCTAGGGAAATAAAAATAATTGTGACATTAGATCTCTAATACTTCTCTATGTAAGTTCTGATGCAGACTGGACTTGAGTAGGCTCTTATGAAGTGAGGGAGAGATAGAGAGTAGAGTTTACCTAGCACTTACCGTCCGTACATGTGGCTATTGCATGACATGAATGATCTTTGAACAGGCAACCGAAAGATCATTCTAAGGATATCCTGTGGGAGGTTGAAGCTTTTAAACACGTTATGATAAAGTTAACCCATGGCAGAGGAGAAGTTTCTTAATGAAAGGACTCTAGTGGCGATCTATCCTATTTAGGAAGATTCTGCGCCTGCATTTTGACCCGTATGGTGATGTCGTACCATGATAAAATCCTGATGAAATGATTCTATTGAGCGGTTTACCTGATGTCGGGTTCATCGAAGAAAGCATGTAAGAAGGACTTATTGCCGTAAGAAGGACTTGATACAAGTAGGAGGACTTGGGGTGCCTATAGAAGGCGTTTGGTGTCTGTACGAAAGCACTTTGTGACATGTTAGGAAGACTTTTGGAAACAACCGGTTTTACCGATGTGGGGTTCTTCTAATGTGATGTGCCTGTAAGAAGGGCTTTTGTACATGTAAGAAGACTTTTTGAGAACGGACCATCCGTATTGGTGTTTCCAAATGAAAGGGCTCTAGGACGTATACCCTACTAAAGGGCTCGTTTCATGTGGTGCCGTTTGCAACTCAGGAGTTGAGATGGACGTTCCGTATGGGGTTTCCAATGGAAAGGTCCTCCCTACCAGAAGAATACCCTTACAAATAAAGGCCCAGTTAGGCGGCTGCCTGCAACAAGGACTTGAGAATGGATCCATTTTATGTAGAAGTTCATCAATGATTACCTAAATGCACTTTTTTGGGGAAACAGAATAAGTATTGACTGAAAAAAATGATTGTTGGATACCAATCTATGGGGATTTGGGAGACTAGAAATCCCGGAAGCTCAAACCATAAATATCCCTTACCATGAGGGGCGCCTATTCTGGGATCTGGAGAGGATCAGAAATTCTGCAGAAGCTCACACCAAATTTCAAACCCTATACATAAAGGGTGGCATTCTGAGATCGGAGAGAATAGCAATCTGGAAGAGAAACTCAACCCGATTATACCCCCTCTAATTTTGTCACTCTTCAGACACATTGCTATTTACGCATTGAGACGAAATCAACCTACCCATGTAAGAGTGGCATTTTCTGGATTCTGAGCAAGACCATGCATTTGCAGAAGGTCAAACCCGGATTATATTCTTCGTAGCTTTAGAAAAACCAGGAAGAGGTAGAAATCAAAAAATATCTTGGAACTATTTTTGCTTATTTTCGAGTTGTACGAATCCCATGCTCATTTGAAGGAAACGTGAATACCTGTGACATGTGCTCGCCCCAATGGATTCCAAGCATCCCCTTGACAATCGTTAGAATTGAGTTCCTTAACAAGGCTTCAAGTTGAGATACACGTACTTGAGGATTTTGGAGAAACGCCGATGGTTCCGTGACAACTAGGCCTGTTCCATTCACATAAGTATGAAATGAATTTTCGAGACCTTGAGACGGCTAACTCGAACATTATGCGAACATGTTACCTACTCAGGCGAGTGTCATATGCAAACATTTTATGCTAAAGACGTGTTAGCGGTTATGCAAAACTATTCAGCTAGATTTGCAATGATAAAAGTAGTTGTGTAATAACTCATCTGATGCAACAATCCAAGGAAAATGTGGATCATGTCACCACACCCCTTCTGATCAAGTTTGCATTCACCAATTCTGTATTAAGGAGATTATCATAGCAGTGAATAATCGATGTAATTGAATGGGGGAGTTCAAGTTCGAACAGAGCTTTCTTTCGCATCCTAAGAAATTGTTATCCTAGTTGTAAATAAAAAGGAATAACCAACTTTAACCCATCACTTGCATCGCAGGGTTTGAGTAATCTCGCATAGGTACAATCAAGCCGATCTGGAAGGTCTTGATTAAGACACATGTAGGCTGGGTCAACGGTGT
>JAGVVM010011559.1:0-12787 GCA_019149425.1 Psidium friedrichsthalianum
AAGCTTGGCAAGATTTCTTGGTAGAAGGTACCCTATGCCGGATGACAAACAAAGAATGAAACTAAGCCAGGAAACAGGGCTGAACCCTTATGCAAATCAAGTTTTGGTCTTCAAAATATGCGAACCCGAGTAAGGACTCAACATGAGCGCAATGAAGTTGATTTTTGAATGGCGAATGAAAAACTCCGAGAAGAGATAAGAGGAATAAGGAAGCTTTCGACTCCACCACTTGCCCAACTGCCATAACCCCTCATCACTACTGACGAAAGACGAGATACCTGAAAGACGAGAACGCCATGTTTAAGATGTGAGTTTAGATCAGTTCATAACAAGGATAGAGTTTCTGTTGGATGGAGGGTATACAAAAAGACCAATCTTACCGGATCAACATCGATACCTCCGAGAAAGAGGGGACAGATCACCAACGAGCGGGGGCATGTGACGATGATCTTTTCTCCATGATCGACCAGTTCGGACATCGGGTAGAGCCATCGGGGCTGTGTATCGCGCATGCTCAGACAGTGATCACCGGACCTTCAACATGGCCGATGCGTACCTGATCCGGAATGAAGCTTGCTGACCACCGTAGAGCTTGCAGAGGAGGAAGAAAAATCAATCCTGAAGGATGAATATGCTTTATCTTGCATGGGTTATTTTCTGTTTTTATGAATGTCTAGAATTAATGCAAAGCAAGAAGTAATCATTTCCTTTTCCCTGTAAATGCTCAAACCAATTACCGTACCAAACTTGGGGAAAAATTAATGCGAGTAAAATCCGCGTAAACTCGAAGGTAATTCTATCGTTCCGATTTACCCTTAATTGCTCCAGTTTTAAATTAGAGCCCTTCTGTTTTCAGGAATTTGCAAACTGGCTCGAGACCACACAGTCATATCCGATGTGGAGTTCTTTTATTGAACGAAATTGGGGGCAAATCGATTCGTGGACACTATCACTGAATGGACGGCTTGCAAACAAAGAAAATATGAGTGAACACGCAGGCAATCTCAAAGGATGGTAATTTTGTATCATTCCAATTTATCCTGATCGTCTCGAATTTTGAAATTACTTTATTTCGTCTTAACAGGGGTTGTAAATTACCTTGGAAAGCATCGTGGTATAGAATTGCCCCAATACGACAAGACTATACCATTCGAAGATAACCCTTAAAAGGGAGCCTCAATGGACGCCTACGGCTCCGTGGGCCTGATGGCATGGGGGATGACAGGGTCCAAGACGTCCGAATTCGATCCTCGAGGATGGAGATGTTGTAAGTATTGTAAATAAATAATACAATTTTTTTGCACATTCTTTTTGTAGAAAGAAATAGGAATACTCGACATACAATACTAGAGTCGTATTTTGCTATAACCTTGACCCTAATGGTAAGTATACAACGAAAGCCGAGGGAAAACTCAATCTAGTGAAGCAAGTAAAGGACTTGCACAAGACATTCGAGATGATGAGTAAACTAGTATCGTTTCCAATTATCCCTTCCAATACTGGCTAATACGTCTCCTTTCTTTTTACAGGAAATATTTACACTAATTTAACATGTTGAAGGAGACAACCCCAAGAGGCAATATTATGATCATCTGAAGAGATCCATTCTGATCAAATGGGGCCAAATTGATGGCAAATCCTGAATTGAAAAGGAGAGTATGTCTCCTTTAACTCATTTGATTTCAATGATAGCCTTTCTGGTCTTCTTCTTGCAGGGGCATTCGACCCACAACCAAGACGGTTATCAAATTAAGCAAGCCCAAATGCATCAAACCTTCACTCGACTCCTTCACCCATGCGTTTCATTGTGCAGGGCAAAGTCAGAGACAAGCCACTCTCGACCTAAGTAGTAAACTCTCATTTATTAGATCCACCCACATGTCCAAGGGCGATTCAAATCGTCTCATCCATGGGAATTGTTTTCCATACTTGCACATCCTGTAAACACCACATGATACCGAAAATTGTCACATCTGCATTGTGTTTACACATGCATGATTCATGCATGACTCTTCTGCATGTTTAATTTGCCAATTCTGACTTGGAGTATAAACTGCACATGATGCAATTGAGGTGTAGAATGGGGCATGACAGGATGATGAAAGGTAACCTATTTCCATATACGTCCTACATCCACAAGGAGTTTTGTGCTAAATAGATTCCGCATTCCCCAAGATAATGGGTTTTCTCGCAAAAGGTACGATAGCGAAAGGAAGGAGGCGATCATTTCTCTACCTTAAACACTACAGGTGCCCATTTACAACCATTTGAGCGGTGATTTCATTTCGTAACCCCTGTCAAGGACCACCCCACATCGGGGCCAAATAGAGGTAGTCCCAGTAATAGCACGAGGTAAATGATTGGAAATTTTCTTACTCGGACTAATATCATTTTCGAGTGATTCTTTACTTTCAATATCGCACGATAACTCAAATGCCTTAGGACGACGAAAAGCATTCGATTCTTTATTCGATACACTTTCATCCTTTGCATCGCCAATTGAGCCTGCATATTCGTTTCTTAAAATCCTGTTGGTGATCATTGCTCATTCCAAGATGAAGATGGCACCGCCTCAAAACAGAAGAATTCAGAGAAAGTGAGTCTACATAGAGTTCCCGATCAACTCTTCAAGTGTGCTAAATCTTTGATATGCATGTGCATGCGGCACAATCTTTGAAAATTCCTTTCTAGATAGAATGGAAAGAAAAGGCAAAAGACAGGACCAAAAGAGCCAGTCCCGGGCACGAAAAAGCAAAGCGCTAGTTAAAAGCAAGGCCAATGCCCATTCAAATCAATGTAAATTCCCAATGGGATCTGGTTGTAAAAGGAAACTCTTTGAATGAGTCAAATTGTAAAATGTACTCAGTTGAAGTTTATATCGTTCGGAAGCAACAACGGTATCAGCAGAAGTTGATACTTTCCTCATACAACGATGGTGTCCTTTGAGGACTATTCTAGAAGGTCAAGACTGGTGGCAAATATGCAATGATCACCATGTCAAGCTCACCTCATATATCTTCTGGGCCAAAATAGCCTTCTTCGGTCCTCAATCCTACCTATGTTACAACCTTGAAAGTCTTTTTTGATTAAAGCGCTTGAGTTAATGTAGAGTTGAATGATTTTAAGCATCGTTCGGAAAGGTACGAGCAAGACTATTTCTCTCTCATTTTGCAGGGTTCTTGACTTGTAAACCTGGAGCAGATAATGAAGACTTTTTTCTCAATGGCCTTGGCTCAAAAGAGTCCCCTTTGATAAGCCTTTGACCCATCCTACATTATGGTCCTTATCAAAACCTCCAAATCGGCTGGATTGTACCAATTGCGAGATTACTCGGACCCTTGCTGAATGCGATGATAGTAAGATTGAGTGATTTCTTGTAACCCTGCGATCAGGGTAACAGTTTTTCTCGAGAATGAGAGAAACCCTTTTGGACTAAAATTCCCAATTCAGATTACATTGAGGTATTCATACGATGATAACCTCCTTGAAACAGAATTGGTAATGCAAACTTAACAGAATAGTGGTGCATGATCTACATTTTGTCGTTGCATCATGAGTCCTACACAGACTGTCCCTAATCATGGTAAACTTAACTAAACAGTTTTGCATGAACCAATGAACTCATTGATGAAATGCTTGCACATGTTACCTCTGACACTGACTGACAGGTAACACATTTTTGATGTTCGAGTTACCTTCAAGGTCTCGAAATCCATTTGGTGATTATTGAATGAACAAGCCTAGTTGTCAAGAAATCACTAGGCAGTCTTCCAAATCCTCGGGTAAGTATATCTTCAACCTGAACCTTTTAGAAAATGAATTCTGATGACTGTCAAGGTGCTCGAATCCAATGCGGCATACGAGTACGGACCTTCCCCAATGAAGCATGATTCGTCTCGAAGACAGAAATGTTCGAGATGTTTTGATCTCTACCTCTTTGGCTTATACTTGAACAACAAGAGAATATAATCCGGGTTTTAGCTTCTGCAGGATTCCTGGTCTCCCCAGATCCCAAATGGCACCCTTTGAGGTAAGTGAATTGGGTTTGAGCTTCTGCAGGATTCCTGATCTTCTCAAACCCAGAATGGTACCCTTCAAGGTAAGTTAAATCGGGTTTGAGCTTCTGCAGGATCCCTGATTTCCCAGGTCCCAGAATGGCACCCTTCATGGTAAGATAATTTAGGTTGAGCTTCTACAGGATTCCTAATTTTCTCAATCCCAGATTGGTACCCAAAAAATTTTTTTCAGTCAATACCTCTGTCTACCCAAAAAGGGTGACATTTAGGTAATTATTGATGACTTCTCACATAGAATGATCCATTCCCAAGTCCTGAGTTTGCAGGCACTACATAGACGAGCCCTTATTTAGGACATGCTGTCTCTGGAGCCCTTCCATTAGAAACTTTAATACGGAACGGTCATTTCCAAGTCCTGAGTTGCAGGCACCACGTAGACGAGTCACGGAGCCCTTCCATTGGAAATCCCAATACAGAACGGTCCATTTTTAAGTCCTGAGTTGCATGCACCACACATACGAGCCCTTTTTGTAAGACATGCCGTCTCTGGAGCCCTTCCACTGGAAACCCCAATACGGAACGGTCCGTTTTCAAAAGTCCTTCCTACAGGCAGTCTTTCCTATAAATATAAAGTCTTTCCTACACACACTCCTTCGGCAAATCCCACATCGGGTAAATCATTCAAAAGTCCTTCCTACAGGCACAAAAGTCCTTCCAACAGGCACAAAAGACCTTCATAGAGGCACAAAGTCCTTACAGGCACAAAAGTCCTTCTTACAGACACAAAAGTTCTTCTTACAGGCATAAAGTCCTTTTTACAGGCATTTTCTTCGTGAACCTGACATCGGATAAACTGCTTAGTAGAATCCTTTCATCAGGATTCTATCATGGTACGACCCACCATACGGGTCAAAATGCAGGGTGAATCCTTTAAGTAGGATAGATCGCCACTAGAGTCCTTTCATTAGGAACTCTGCCATGGGCTGACCTACCATACGGGTCAAAATGAAGGCGAATCCTCTAAATAGGATAGATCGCCACTAGAGTCTTTTCATTAGGAACTCTTCCACGGGTTGACCTACCATACGGGTTAAATCTTAACCTCCTCGGAGTATCCTCAGAATAAATCTTTGGATGCCTATTCAAAGAACGTTCATGTCAGGCAATAGCCATATGACGGACATGTAAGTACCAGGTATGCTCTCCTCTCTATCTCTCCCTTACTTCATAAAAGCCTCCTTGAGCTCAGTTAGGATCAGAACTCACATAGAGAAGTATTGGAGATCAAATGTCACGACTCTTTGTATCTTCTTAGGTTGGGTCGATTAGGATTCAGGTGTCATCACGTCTTTAAAATGAACCTCTACGGACCTTCCTTTCAAAGAGGGGCAGCTGTTGACGCCCGATTTTTGGTATTTTTCATCATTTTTATTTTTGATATTTTTGGTATTTTTCAGCATTTTTGTTTTCAAAAATTAATAGAAAATCCATAAAAATTCATAAAATTAAAAATCAACTTTGGGGACCTTGACCAAGCCCAGGGAACCAATTTTGACCAAAAAATAATTTTTCATATTTTTGGTATTTTTTAGCATTTTTTATTTTCGAAAATCAATAGAAAATCCATAAAAATTAATAAAATTAAAAAATAAACTTTGGGGACCTTGGCCAAGCCTAGGGAACCATTTTTTAACAAAAATAATTTTTCATATTTTTGTATTTTTTTAATATTTTTCAGAAATTAGGGAAATATTTGAAAATAAAATTGCATTTGAGGCTACAAAAATAAAAAAAAATAGTCAATATTTTTCTTTTAATTTTCTCTTCATTTTGGTCAAAGCAAATCTACAAAAATTAATGTAGAATCGGGAATTACTTTGTTAATCTTATTTTTAGGTTAATTGAAAAAATTATAGAAAATTCATTTTAGCTCCATAATTTTTTATTTTTGCATTGTAAGAGTGTGACATTGTCCTCTAAGAGTCTAAATTTTTATCTTGGCCCAATGTATCTACAATAACTTAATTTTTGCAATAGAATTTGGGTGCAGTGAGGGTGTTTTGGGGGCGTCGAAAGAAGAGGCACGAAGGAGCAACCTTTTGATGAGCAAGAAAATTTTGGATCGATTTGGATGCATATGAAGATATTCCGGTGGAGGCACGAGGATAATGTACCCCCTCTAATTAATACTTTTACAAAAATTGACCTCGGTGAAGCTGTTAATCAAACTTTCAGAGGTGTAATCATGTGAAACCAACACTTGTGCAATGACATGCCACACCAATTCCCCTATCAGGGCGTGATCTGATGGCTCGCGCCCAAACTGAATCTGGCAAGGCAGTTGCTTTCTATTTTTCCATCATTAGTGGTGTAATGAAAAGCGGTCCACAAGTATAGAGGCCACCGAGTGGAGACGGACTGTCTACCCACTTGCTCTTATTCTTTCTCCTGCGAGAGAGCTTTGGAGGAAAAACAAGCTGGAAAGTTTTTCGGTCAAACTAGTGTGAAGGTGGTGTTGCTCTTGGAGGACATGCACCATCTCGGTGGAGAACATGAGTAAAAAGAAAAGGGGCAAAAGTGAAGAAAAGTGAGAAAATGGGGGACACGGCCATGATGGAGCAGGGACTAGAAAAAGTAGACGAAAAGAGGAAGGGGTAAGGTGGGAATCCAATGAAAAAAAAGGCTGGGAGGAAGAGGACGAAAAAGGGGAGCTCCCTTCCTCGGCTAGGAGGCCTGGTCGAAGTTCTCCTTTGGGATCTCTTGGGAAAACTACTGGGAAGTGGCAGCAGACTCCTGCCAGCAGTATAGAAGGGTCAGGCGTGGCTCCGCACTCGGGCGCATCCGTGGAGAAGGAGGTCCACGTGCAACTAGCCTATACCCACCAAAAAGTGTCCCTCATGCAAAGAGAGGAGGTTTGGCTGATTTGATACTAAAAGGGGAGCCCATTTCCTTTCGCCCCCGGGCGATCTCGCTCCTTCGCACGTCAAAGAGGAAATGCCAAGACCAAGCGGACGTCAGAAGTGTTCTAGAGGTAATCACCTGGAGGCTCATCTTAGCTTAGAACTTCAAGACAACTCGCACCACCACCCCCTCCTTGACTGAAGCCCTAAGCTAGGAGATCGCCGTTCTCCATGAAGTACCCAATCTAATTCTGTTAGTCAAGCGGAACTTGGAACTGGCATTGCAAACCTGGAATCTCAGCTTCACCGAGCTCCAAAAGAGCTTAAGCATATTAGAGAGCAGTTGTCCTCAATTGAGGTTGCGAAGAAGTAGCTCAGGAGAAGCTTGAGAAGAAAGGCAAGACAAAATGATAAGAGACGACCGAGTGATCACCACCTACGGGATGCCATGGAGAAGCTACCGCAAGTCTGTGGCACATGTGCAGTAAGCCTGAGCCAGCTGAGGGAGAGTATCCAGGGAGAGTCGCCCACTAGGTTGAGAAAAAGATCTTATTTGAGAGATGTCAGAAGCATAAGACCAAAAGTGACGGTCCAAAGCAATAATCCCTCGGCCATGCTGCACCAAATCAGTTTTCACTATTACTATTAGACACAAGAGGGAGCTCGACCAAACAGCAAAAACGGAGGAATAGAAGGAGGGTCTCCCCATTGGTCACGACGGCGGTGCCATCGCGGCCGAGTTCACGGTAACAACCTGCCCCCCTAAACCATTAATCAAGGGTCGACACGGTCTCCTGCACATCTCGTCTGTGGTTCGTCGTTCACTCATGCTCGTTAACTCCTATTCTGGTTAATGGAATTCGAGGATGGGTATTCGGCGTAGAAGTTTTTTCACCAAGGTTACTCCTCTACATATGAGGATGTGATCTTCTTCCCGAGGTATATTGGTTTCCCAATGGAGCAGGTTGACCTCTCCACCATGCTCACCTACAAAATGTTAGATATATGCCCTAAAGCAACTATGTAATTGTTACATATTAGGGATTTCGGTTGTATTCATTTATTATTAAATTAATGGCAAAGACGTGTTTGTTCATTTGTCCAATTATATATGAATAAATTCCATAAGATCAGTTGTGACTAGACCTATTCTTGAGACGTCAAGAAAATGTGTGGCAGGTTCATAGTTAGACTGAATTTTTAAACTGTTCTTGGTCGATGGATCATTGAGTGGATATTAATGATCCTGTTGAGACCGATGTGTTCTTATTTTTGCTTTTAAGTATTGGATACTTAAAGGAATGACGAGTCACGAGTCATTAGGTATTGCGATGCCTGAATTGGAACACAGGTGCTTGTGTCAAACAAGTTCACTGAACGTGACACACACTTAACGATTAGCGACATGGAAGCTTTTAGCGTGGTCAATGTCTAATTGTTCATGCTCTAGTCTTGTGTAAATAATCCTTAGACCTGAGGCACAGTGTTGACTTGTACGTTGGATGGCTATAGTTCATAAGTGCGCATATTGGCGGTTCGCTGATTCGTCTCTGTACTTAATGGTTATGGTTCGTACACATACGAAGTCACACGTGTGCGCAAAATGGAATCTGTCTCCTTGTTACATGCAAGGTATGATGTCCAATGCGATCTAGTTATGACAATGCATTGAAATCCTCGGCGGGGTTGTAAACCGAGAATAAAATGTTTATGTCTCGTACAAATGCATGTAAATTAGATTTGTGCATATGATCGAATTGGTGGCTTGACAAATATTCCATGGCCTTTGTTCGATCGGGACATAGTAAGACGGAGGGATTGAATTACACTGTAATGGAGCTGACAGGTTCATTATGTTCTTAAAATATTCACACTGTCTGGGTAGCCATGACATATTGCTAGATGTCACTCGTGGCTTGTAGGACCTAGTAGTTGATCGGGACAATCATTCTCTTGGAAGTACTAATGTGTTAGTATTTGTCTTACTGCCAGCTCAGTGATGAACCTAGGGATGTCACACACCTTAACCAATACATGACGACGTTGAACGGAAAATATGATATTGCAAATATGTTGCAATCACGACTATCGAATTTGTCGATTGAAATTAAATTAAATTGGATTTAATTTGATTCTTAATTTGGTCATGGACGTACGTGCATACGATGCGCACGCACTCTTAAAATGGGACACATATTGATGTATCCAAAATGCACGCATGTATTTTTATTAAATTATATATATATAATTTATGAATATATTTATATATATAATTTTATATTATGTTGCACGTGCAACAGAAATGGTCAGCACAATTGTGCTGACCATGAGGTTTCTCTATTAAAATATAAAAAAAAAGTCAAAAAAAGTCAAAAAAGTTGCAAATTAGTTGAACGTGGTCTGTAAGTGAAATGGAAAGTGGTCAGCAATTCTTGCTAACTGGCGCACGCACACCAACAGTTACTAATCGTGCTTTTGTGATAAAAAATGCACAACGCGCACGATCAGTAACCGTTCCTGATCGTGCGCGTAATGCATGCATCTTCAAGTTTAATCTGAAAACAGTTGCAGATAAAAGAAGTTAGCGTGCGTATTTTATGTGAGAGTGCCCGTGAGAAAAATTAGAGAGAAAAACTAGAAAAGTTCTCTCTACGGTTTTGTTCTTGCGGTGACCAAAATCAAGTACGTGGAGAGTTTTCATCACGAGATTGCTAGCACAATCAAGTGTGGAGTTTTTCCGCGTCGTCTTTCTTCCGTTCGCGTACGATTCGTGGTGTGTCTGAACTAGAGGTCCGACGCTTGTGGGACTTGTACCGAAGAACATTTGGACCAACCCGTTTCAAGCACGCTACAAGAGGTAATCCGTATAACTCTCTTCGTTTAATTCGATTTTGATTGAAACGCACGAACAACGCCTCTGGAGATACATGTATGGGTATTTTATTTCCGCTGCGTTTATTATCATTTTTGCCTATGCATGTTACGTGTATCCAACAGTGGTATCAGAGCCAATCCTTAGGCGTTCTCGTGCGTTTAATTGATTTAGGTTCGTAGTAATTTTTGCGTTCTCATGGCCAATTCGATTTTAGTGAATTGTTCGCTTTTACGTGGCCTATAGAAGTTGATTATTTTATATGATAAATTTGATCAACTGAGCAGAAAAATTGGAACTAAATCAATTTTGAATCAAAAATCTGTAGTTAGTTTTTATTTTACGTATGAATTCTGCAAATGATTTACGGTAGTAAATCTAGAGGTGACAATGCTCTACGCTTAGAATTACGCACGTGAAATGTTTCACTAGCGTTGATTTCTTAATGCGGCTAGCTTTGCTCAACCATGAATTTGATTCATCGCAGAATTTTATTGTGCCTTTCGAAACATTAAATTATGAATTTATTGTTTACATGGAAGGGTGGTGATCATGGAAAAATCCCTAATCAATGTGATTGTTGTATGGATGAATGGATGATTATTACAGGTGTTTTTCGGATTGTAATTATTAAAATGGAGGCTGCGTCCTTCTTTTATTTTATGTAATATTTTATTTTTAGCGTAATTTAGCATAGTCAATTGTTGATGTAAATGCTACGAGGATTACGTGGAGGAGCCGTTAAACCGGAGAGCTCTATGGGCCCGGTTCGCGAAGAGTTCGAGGAACCAAGAAGAAATGAAAAGCGGCTCTCCATATTAAAACATTAAAAATGGTTAAATGTGGTCTCTTTGGCTCGAGACTCATTAAACCATAATTCCATGATCACCACATAGGATAGATGTTTATGCGTTTGACATCTATTTATTTATTATGTTTATGTGAGCATGTTAAACCGGTTAATGTGCAAAGTGAGACCTTTAATAAACCCAAACCTCCTTTAAAATAATATTAAGTCGTAACGGGTTTTGGACTCGTGGCCTATCCATTGTCGTGGTTTGATCCTATATTATAGTGATTGATTGACGGCTATGGATACATAGGGGTCAATTGTCATTCATAATAATGGACCACTCCATTAAACATATGATGTTGTGGGGTTGAAGCCGAACGATTTCCAATAACTGTTAGGTGAGGGGTCGTTTGCGTTTTCAATACTTGCATGAGACGATGGTTTAGACTTATGATCATAAAGTCAATAACTGTCAGGTGAAACTTTCATGGTCTAGAGGCCGAAGTTATGATTGGGACTCGCATGTGATGTGTTGAATAAGTTGATTCACTCACCAAGTTCATGGAACACCAATAACTGCTAGGTGAGGTGAACTATGAGCTGGTGAGACTCCAATCCCCACTAGTAGTCTTTACCCAACAAAGATTGCCGTTTCCCATTTTAAGGAGTATGGGATCCGAATATAAATTTGGTGGGAGGATCTATTTCATTTAAAGGCCAAAATGAAATAGTTATTTTGAAAGACAACGACTAACAATTTATTTTCTGCACAGATATTTATTACTCTGAAAATGGTAAACTCAAACCCGCTTGCTTCGATACTTGACAAGAATTGTTTGACTGGACCCAATTTCACCGACTGGGTGAGAATCTGAGAATTGTTCTCAATTCAGAAAAACTCGGATATGTGCTTGATGAAAAGATGCCAACCTCTTTTCCTGAGGGTGGGACCCAAGAGGAACGTGTCACTTATGATAAGTGGCATGATGATGACTTAAAGGTTAGGTCATATATGCTTGCTTCGATGAATAATGAATTTCAAAAGAAGTATGAAGCTATGGAAGATGCTAGGTCGATCATTTTGCACTTAAAGGATTCTTTGATGAAAATGGTCGAACCTCTAGATATGAGATATCTAAGGCATTGTATCGCATGAGGATGGCTGAGGGATCATCAGTTAATGATCATGTTTTGAAAATGATCTGGCACATAGAAGAATTGGCGAGGCTGAATCTTGTTATGGACAATGACTTAGCTGTGGATTTGATCCTCCAATCTTTACCCGATTCCTTCTCTGGGTTTGTCCAAAACTTTCACATGCATAAGATGGAGAAAACTCTTGCTGAGTTAAAACATGTTGGTAGTTTATGAGAAGGAAATGCACAACACGAGGCCTAATATGGTAGCTATGGCTAAGGCTTCTTCTTCAAAGAGTAAGACTATTTTGAAGAAGAAGAAATGGAAGAAGCTTGTGAAAGCTGCTGTGCATCCAAAGCCCAAGGTTGAAAAAGGGAAATGTCATTATTGTGGTGTCATGGGACATTGGAGGAGGAATTGTAAGAAGTACCTTGCAAGCTTGAAGGTCAAGCCTAAGAACCAACCTTGCGAAGGTATGGGGTCTATGCTTATTGAAACTAACATGATGGTTAGTGCTGAATCCAGCTTATGGATTCTAGATTCTGCTGCAACCTCACATATTTGTATGTCTTTGGCAGAATCTGGAAATAAGCAGGATGCTGGGGCGAAATGAGATTGTCCTGACATTTGCAAATGGAGCAAGAGTTGCTGCAATAGCTATAGGGACTTTTCGTTTATGTTTGCCTTCTGGACATATTTTGGTTTTAAAGAATTGTTGCATTATGAGAATGCTAGTTCGGAACATCATCTCTATACCTCGTTTGGGTAAAGAGAATTATGAATTTTCTTTTATAGATGATGTATGTTCTATTTATTATAATAGAACGTGTGTTGGTTCTGGCTTATTAACAATAATCTTTATACCATTACGATGTCTGGTAATGCGATTACCAATGTCAATAATCAAAATAATCATAATGTAAATGCCATAATAAACGCTCTAGAGATAGTCCAAATCCAAAGTATGTTTGGCATCTCAATTAGGTCATATTGGAGAATTGACAGAATCCAACAAGTTGATAATAATGGAATATTAATCCAATTTGGTTTTGAAACCTTACTCGAATGT
>JAGVVM010011560.1:0-10255 GCA_019149425.1 Psidium friedrichsthalianum
AAGAGCTCCGCGCGCTGCGCTCCCCGTCTGCCCGCTCTGGTCCCCCTCATCCAGTGCTACACATGGTTTCCCCCCCGTCAGTCCTCCAGCCTCCTCCTTCCTCTCCCTCTCTTCCCTCTTCTCTCCTCCTCCTCTCCTCCTCCTCTCTCTTCTTTCCCCCCCTCCCCTTTTTCCCCCCCCTCTCCCTCTCACTCCTCCTCTCTTCTTCTCTCCCCTCTCCGCCCCCCCGCCGTTTTTATGACCAGCTAAAGCTCTGCTCCTGTGCGCGCTTTGTCCCGCTCACTTCCTGCCCCCATCTTCTGTGTGAGTGGAATAAGATGTTTTGGCTAGTGAGAGAAACCTCCTGTGGAGGGGGTAGGATCTGGGTTCAGAAATCACACCTTTAAATAGTGCAAAAACTTCTTCCACCATCTCCCATCTCCGGAATGGTAAAAAGTATGATGGTTTATCCATCATCTAATCCACAACATTCGATTTCTCGCAAAGTCAGAAGAGATCTTCATCTGATGACCCTGAACAAGAAGGAGGTGCTCTCGATGTGAGATCAGCAACAAAAAAGAAAGAGGAATGGAACCCAAGTCAGGAGTAGTTGATCCGTTATACGTATACGTAGGTTAGACTGTGAAATAAAGGAACATGGGGAGCTCAAGCAGCAATTTTCTCGGGAGGCGGACGTTTGAAGATTGAAAGGTAAACAAGTACTTTGATGGATGGAGAGTGGAGCACAAATGCCACTTTTTTATAGGACAAAAAAAATCTGTACAACTTTAATATCATTTATAAAAAAGGAAAAAAACACACAAAATTGTTCACTTCAGCGTCTTCGCGCCTCCGGCCAAATGGACTGAATTGACACAATTGCCAAAACACCTACGATCTAAATCGACCAAAAAAAATTTAGAACTCAATTGAAACAATTGCAATAGATTTAGGCCTTTTGGTAATTTTCATTGAATTGGTGTTTCTATAGTTTGAAGGGTTCACGTTTTTTAAGAATGATTATGAGAAAAAGCAACAAAAAATATTATACACTGAAAGAATAAAAATTAGTGAGTTAGATAGCATTGAGAAACTGATCATCTCAAGCTACTTAATAGTCTGTTAGAAGTTCAGATTAAGAGAGGGTTAGATGCGATTGGATGGCTTTGGGGTTAAGCAAGAGGTTTGTGTTTTCTTGTAAACCCCATCACGGACGATCGATGCGCCACAGCAACTGTGAGTAGCTCGTGTTTTGATTCGTCCTCGTGTATTCGGCTTGCATCCTCTCTTATCGATGAAGTAGCGAGTTACTTTGTAATAATCAAGTTATCCATTTAAGATGGAATCTAATGCCGCCGTCCTCCCGTGCGTGTGAGCATAGAGATGTTGCATATCTCTAAGCCTAGCTAGGGTTAAAATTGCAACAGAACAAATTTCAACTAATTTTGACGGCCATATTTTCATGAAGGCCGTAGTTTCCGCCCGGTGCTGATGGGAAAGCATTTCCTCCGGTCAGTCTTCCGATTGCATTTAGTTTTGTGTTATTTCACATATTGCTAGAGGTCATGGTTGGAGGATTCCTCCAAAGGAAGATAGAGAGAGCATAACATTTCACGTTCTTTCAGTATTGTTGGCCGGATGAGAAGCATGTTCTGCTCGAGTAAATTAGCATGGTCACAAAATGGTTCATACCGGCCAAAAAAAAACGAAGCTAGTGTGCTTGTGAGAAATTACACAAGCTAATTTTTTAACACAAAAAAAAAAAAATTCAAACTAATACACCCGCAAGAAATATACCATATGTTATTTTCGTGTAAAATTTACTGTAAATTATTGAGTTAGATGCATGCGTGATAGGCGATCGGTTGTACCAATTTACTAGCTATGATTTGTTCATGTAATAACTCAAATTAAGCGAAAACAATAGATCGGGGTACCATTTGAGGTTCTTTTGTGTAAAAAAATTAATTTGTGATAAATTATCACAGGGTTTGACTACCAATTTAAATTTCTATGATCAAAAAATTAGTTTGGAGTAAATTTATCACATATATACTGATTTAAGTTAGTCGTCTTAGGTGCGCATGTAACGCTTCTGCTCCAGAAATTAACTTCTGGCTAGAAGTTGATTTTTCTATTTCTACTCAGAAGTAAAAGTTGATTTTTCCGCTTTTGCTCCAAAAGTTAATTTCTGATGAGAGAAATTCGTTTGGTAACGGTCGAAAATTTTACTTCTGAAATATTATTAACACAAGAAATTCTATAAAAAATTATTGTCGGTGGCAAAAAATTTCTACTTCATTTTTAAACATTTTTAAAAAATAATATTATTATTAAAAACTATATTACTTTTTTAAAAAAAAAATAATATTTATTTTTTACTTTGGCAGTCGAGACGGCAATGGCCAGCAGAGGTTGATGGTAGATTGAGGCGGTAAGTGACGAGGTGGTCAACGGTTGGCAGCGAAAAGGCGACAGTGGTGGCAACCGGTAGTGGTCGACGGTCGGCGGCGGTCGGCAACGACGACTAGCAATAGCGATGATCGATAAGTGGCGATGTTCATAGGCAGTGATGGGCGATGGTTGGCGACGGAGGTGATGTGGGTGGCAATGGTCGTAGGCGACAATGGGTGAAGGTAGTGGTGGGCAGTAGTGGTCAGCAGTGGGCGATGGTCGGCGATGGGTGTGGTGGTGGCCGTGGAGTCAGTGACGGGTGGCAGCTGGTGGTGGTCAGCGGTTGGTGCTGGTGGGCGGGGTGCTGGGGTTTGCAGCGGCGGTGGTCAGTGGGGGTGGTGCAAAGGTTGGCGAAAGCAGGTTGGTTGAAAAAAGGGTGAGACGAAAAATACTTCTTGAAATTTTTTTTTGTCAACGAAGCACTTCTTGAGTGAGAAGCATTTTTTTAACTTCTTAAATTGGGGAAAAAAACTTCAGAAGTGAAATTCACTTCAGAAGTAGAAATTTCTTCCATAAGTAAAAATTTTCACCAAATGAATTTCTGCTTCAGAAAATTGTATTACCAAATAAATTTTTACTGTAAAAGCACTTCTAGAATAGAATTCACTTCTAAAAGTGCTATCATGTAAACCCTCATTTCATCGGTTTAAGAGATAATACAAATTATTCCCATCTACCGGGGATGTTTCGTGAAAAAATTCGAAATTTGAAAAATATTTTTCGATAAATGATTGATTTATCACTTAAGAAATTAACCATATTATTGATAATAATTTATACCTAATTATTTCATGAATGAATGAAAATATTCATCATTCATTTTATCTTCGCAAGCAACACAAGTGATTATTCCTCGAAAATAGCTTTTCAAATTTTAAATTTGTTGTAAAATAAACGCACCCTAGTTCTCGATTGAATTTCTCCACCCTCCCCCGGTCGAAAGCCAGTTGCCACCCAGTGTGAGAGAGAGAGAGAGACCCGTGTTCTACCTCTCCTCCTCCTTCTTCTTCTTTTTTCTTCTTTTTTTTTTTGGGTCGAAGCCCATGTTCCATCTATGCGTCGTGCACTTTTGGGAAGAAGGGTGGAGACAAAAGCTTTGCCCAAGTCGCATCCTAACCGAAAAGGGAGGTGGCATCCATCTAGAGAGCAGAAAATAAAAGAACACCATGGAAAATATCTAAAGCGGGTTGACCAGTCAAAGGGACATTAAAAGCTCATTTCAAAGAACCCCACCCCTTCAAGAAGAAGCAGATTTAGTTTGAATGGGACCTGCATTGACTATTTATCCTTCTTTGACCAGTGGCCAAAAAAAAGATCATCCTCTGATCACCCACCACAACCTTTCAATACAAAAAATAAAATATGAAAGAGAGAAGAGGGAGGGGGGATTCAGATGGACATTCTAATCGAAAGAATTATAATTTCATGTGAGAAATCAATTACAAGTAAGAGGGAGCAGTAATCGACATACAATACAAGGCTATGCTGCATGTGAGATTGATAGTCCCAGAGACTGCAACGTTTGGAGAAGAGAATAGGGAAGAGGAAGAGAGAGATGAGGAGAAATCTAGGAAGAGGGACGACTCGACTTGTAGTATTTATCGACACACAGAGCACGCCAAGTGCAGCTGAGATCCCTTTGGATGAGCACAGAGATCTCCGGCGCCAACTCCACAATTGGTCTTCTGATGGTTGTGATTATGAGGAATACGACGACCCTCTGGTAGACCTTGACTTCGCCTCACCGAAGTAGCACGTCTCCTCAGGCATCAACTTCAGCTGATAGTTCCCTGGCGACAACCCCCCTGACAACCAGCACCCACAGGAATGAATTCAAGTCGAGATATCGGAAGAGAGAGAGAGAGAGGAGGAGAGAGAGAGAGAGAGAGAGAGAGAGAAGGGTGTTTTACTTGGGCCACCTTGATGTTTAAATTTCAGACATTTGGCCTCTGGGGGGGGGTTTCTTTCGACCCAGTGATTCTGAGGTTTTTTGACTGAGAGGGGGGGAGGAGGAGGGGCTTGCGTCTTGAAGCTCATTATGGCAGTTTTGTCTTTGGGAGAGACGGTGATGCAGATAGAATAGGTCGCTGTTCTTTTTTATGAGTTGGGGTTTTGGTGTTGTGTAGGGGGGGTGGGCCTTATGGGTTCTACGCTTCTGGACGCAAAGGAGAGAATGAACTGAGTAAGAGTAATTAATAACAAAGAATCCCTTTTTATAGTATAATTGATATGAGTAAATGTTTCACATGTATAAAAAAATCATGTTTTTAATTTTATTGGGCGACTCAAGGTATATGTGTGGTAAAAAAAAAAACTCATGAGATGATTTAATGTCGAACTTATATCGAGTCCCCAAAAAAAAAAGTACTTATTTACAATCGAAATATATTTACCAAGGAGCTAGGATGGTTTTCTTCTTTTCTAAAGGTGCACCGCTTCTTCTATTAACTATTTGTTCCGTCTCCTGTTATAAAATCACATAATTGAATTCTACTTATTTTGCTTTTGAAAAAATTGTTTGAAATATTTTTTATTGATACTGTGTTTACAGCACTAATCGATTGAGTTAAATAGAAAATATTTATCAACGAACTATAACGAGTGTTTAAGTATACTTCTTATGTTCTTTCATTTACCCAAAGAAGGCAATGCCACCTTGGAT
Organism: Psidium friedrichsthalianum; assembly: GCA_019149425.1. Classification (NCBI taxonomy): domain Eukaryota; kingdom Viridiplantae; phylum Streptophyta; class Magnoliopsida; order Myrtales; family Myrtaceae; genus Psidium; species Psidium friedrichsthalianum. The sequence goes on from JAGVVM010011560.1 coordinate 5,096, forward strand.
AATGAGTATAGGCCACTTTGTGTTGGTATGGAGAGAGAACAATTTTAGACTTGTCTGACTTAATTAGTTACTGAAAACTAGAATATTCGGCATTTATGTATTAAGAATATGCACCCATGTGTGCATATGGGAGGATAATCAAGAACTTGACATATTTTCTTTATAGAAACCCAATAATACCCTAAGATCTAATAAGAATCCTCGGAAGTAAGAAATTTTTTGCTTGACACTTCTTTTTATTTTCAGTAGTTGCACTGCGTAGATGTCATTGTTATGAAAATAATTTATCCTATGTCCATAGCATGTAGCACGGTAGGTAACTCCTAGTTGAGGGAAAATTTCATCTTTATTTTTTCAAATAGAGGCATGAAATGAATCTTATTTCAAATAAAGGTATAAAATGTCCTTATTATCTTAAATAAGGGCTAGATGAATCCTTTTTCAAAGGACATAAAGTAGTGCTATCCATCTCAAAAATGGCCTAACATCACCGGCTGGTCAATGATATTTTGGTCCTTTAGTTTTCTGAATTTTCCTATTTTTCATTTCCTTTTTCCTTTTTCCTTTTTAATGTTAAAATAGAAAAAAAAAACTAGGCTCTTTGTCTATGACTGCTGCCCCCCATCAACAATGGTTGGTGAGGTCACTAGCAACTCTCATCAGAATCGAGAGAGGGCCTCGACCCTCTCTCAAATATGGATGAGGGCCGGTAACCCTCCCCTAGGTGTGCGAGGGCTTACTAACCCTTGCTAAGGTGTCGCAACCCCGCCAACTATCGCCAGTGGGTGATGGGCGTTAGCCAGCCCTCCAGCCTTTATAGTTCTTTTTTTTTTTCCCTTCAAATATTTTTTTTATTTATTTTAACCTTAATTCAACTAAAATTTAGTTAAAAATTTTCTTTGAATGAAAATACCCTTAAACAGTTAGAATATTTGGTCTGTCGGCAAGGTCAGACCTTTATTTGAAACAACTATGATCACTTTAGAACCCTTATTTGCAAACGTATTTTGACCTTTTGTGAGTATAGGCATATGCATCAAAGCAAACAATAGAAGACGCATTAACATCAACGCCTTCCTTTTCTCCCTTACTAAAAGTAGCCATGTATTTAGAAACCCTTGAAGCAAGATTTGCTGCTTTCTACTATTGGATTTCTCCGCGCCTTTCAAAACCCCTGATGTTATATCGCTTGGTTGATGGTCCCTCTCTCCAAACAAGGAAAATGATCGTTCAGGGTCCAATTGAGAATTTCTCGCTCAGAACTTCGAAACAGTTTGTTGCAGTCCCGCAAAATGAGTTATGTTTCCCTCATTTTCCCTTGAGCCAAAGACAGATGAATTCCAACATTTGCTGCTTCCTACTGTCAATTTCTTCTTGCCATTCGAAACCCATGATGTTATTATATCGCTTGTTCGACGGTTCCTCTCTTTCCAAAAAAAAAAAAAAGGAGGAGAAAAGATATAAAGGTATGATGATACAGGGGGCAGTTGAAAACTGAGTGAGCAGAACTTACATGTGATTGAATTTTTCGTCAAAAGATCGACAATACTCTTTCGCCGGTGGGACAGCATTGTGGAAAGCCACACGACTACCCTCACTTTTTCAAAACCCTTAAGCTAAATGTGCTTTTCCGGGGGAGGCGACATCGCATGTTATTGAATCAATACATTGTTTATTGTCTTCTGGAAATCCGTGAGAATGAAATTGCTTCTGATGGGCTGACCTTCCGGACAAGTGTTTATTGCTGATGGAAGGAATGCATGCCAAGATGGATGCATGTGACGTTGAGTTCTTTATCAAGTGGCGGTGAAGTGTTCTTCGCTTTGCCAATTGGAATTGGTAGGCTGTGCATTTTGCAACTCTTTTTTGGTAGTCTGTAGATTAGGGCGGCCAGCCCCAGTCCATCCTCCCGGTTCCATGAGCCGGGAATTGGCCCGCCGCATAGCCTTCGCGAGAAATTTCTCTCGAGTTTCATTGATTCTTCCTTCTTCTGCTTTGTTGGCGTGCGAAGCCAAAAGTATCATAGTAAGGGTTTTTTTTTTGTTTTATTTTGTCTTTTCCTCCTTTTTTGCTTTTAGGTTAAAAGTTATATCTCTTATATCAGCGATGTAAAAGATAGTATCTATCCATAAGAGCAAAATAAAAGAGCGCAAAGTTGCGAATAAAGAGAAAAAGAAAAGGAGAAGCCATGACGGCTTTATGAGTATTCTCAGTTACTTTGTGTCCTAATCTTGCGAGAATATCATAAACTGTATTCTTACTTTTCTCAAAAATTAGTAGATTGACAAAGTGTCTCTGCACGAGAAATAGTCCAAGTTTGGGTGAATTTCGATAACAAATTCTCTGGTGTGTTCTTCTAATTTTGTTCTTTTAATATATATTCTGCTACTATGGATTGTTTGCTTGGGTTATTTTTCTAGAATTGGTGCTCAATTTTTAACAACCGATATTAGAGCTTGGGTTGGCTAATCGAGAACATCGAGATTTTTCGGTGACATTAGATTGAAAGCAAACGGTATGGCAGAAGATAAAATCAGAATCAATAAGCTCGATAGGCAGGATTCGGATGATGAAAACTCTAAATAAAGGACTATCTTTATCAAAAGATCTCTATACACTACTTGAGGATTGAAATCCGAACTCGCGGAGTGGATCTGACAGTAAAATCAGGATGAAAAATTCTTGATCAAAAGGCGTTAGGTGTGATTCATCTTGGCTTGACGAAAAAGATAGGGTACCACATCGCAAAGGCGAAGACTGCAAAAGAGCCATGGATATTCTAACGAATATTTAATCGACATCGAGTATAAATCTCTAGCCTTCCAAGCTAACGATACGGGTTCGATTCCCGCTACCCGCTCTATTCTATACTCTCTATCTATATTAGATAGACCTATATTTGAATATATATATTTGAATTGAATATTTTCAAATTATATTTTGAATTGGATTATTTAATTCTATTATTAATCATCTTTGAATTGAATACACAATTCCCGAAATCGTCCACATCAAATCAGATATTTTTGCTAACGAAATTGATTAATATGAAGTTATCTGACAGAGGACCTGTTGCGAGCATATTACAGTTTTATGCAGGTCACGGGTCAATTGAAATCCACAGGCATAAATTGGATATGAAGCTGCAGGCTTTACTGTTTTTTATGTTCTTCCGGAAACTACAACGCTGCGGTGCTGAGATGGCGCGTTGTCATCAGAGCCATGGTGTCCCATGCTCCCCACGTATGCTATCAACTTGACGATTTATTTATTGAAATAACATGCAAACAAATAAAAAAGCACGGCATTTTATTATTTATGACCAACAAATGTTTGGTTCATTTTACATACATCTGAGAGAAAAGTCGGGTGGCAACAAAAGTCACCAGTGGCCTTTACCCCGCATGCTCGTCTATGATATGATTACACACCATTGTCCAAAAGAAAACAAGCCCAAAAATGACTTATTGTTCTTAGAACTTTTAAATTTTCCTCCGTCGTCCTAACATCACTCCACCTTTATGTTCTTTTCACGTCCCTCATCCACATGTCTAGCTCACCCCCGAATGCTATGGATACTCAGTCCTACCTTACCTCACTATTTTGCCGAGCCGCCGGCATCAATCTTTTCCTTCGTTCACTGCGAACCATCGAGCCAACAACAATTGTCCACTAGTTCCACTAATCAGCCTATCAACGGTACCTATACTTCCAACGTTTAATCTCCTAAGGCAGATAAGTGATTCTCTAAGGGAGTCTAATTACTATAGATTAATTCAGATCCCCCCCTCCACATCGCACATTCGGTTCAAGAGGTAAGATATATTCAATTGTATTTGAAGTCCACCAGGGGAGGTCTTTAACCACTCAGCCGAGAATATTCAACCCAAATATATTCAATACCACTTCACCGTCCGAAATTTATTTGCGGTACTCAGCACTTCCTCCACTGTGCGTGAACTCATCCCCACGAGCTACCGCTCATTCCTGCCCTCACCAACATCACCACAGTCCTACCATTTTATCAGTCCAGCTCGTGAATTTCAACTCTAAATGGAAATGATTAGGGAACGAGTTAAAGAATTGACTCACACTACTCCCGCTGCAATGCTATTCCTGAATAGCCGAGGGTTGTGTTCCTACGTTGGTGCTGAGCGAACGAGCTCCCTGGCTGAGGATGAAGACCAGACTCCAAGTGTTGCTCTCTACTCTCTGGCGATGTCGTTGAGGAAAAGGAGAAAAGGGGGAGAAAATGGTCTCTTGCTTGATCTGGGGGTCCAGGATGGGTCTTCTCCCATTAATTCACGTTGGTTCTGAAGAGAATGTCTAGCTTTTTCTCTTCATGTCCTGTTTTTTGGGATACCCACGAAGATGAGCAAAGTGAAGAGAATGGCCAGAAAGTTAACTTCGGCCATGTGTTTCCAGCTGGCTAAAACTTCCTGGCTGCAAAATGTGATGGGGCCTTCAACCAAATTTAAATGAGCTTCTGTATGGGAAAAGGGTGAGTCTAGCGGTAGGTTCCTTGGCCATATCTCATGGACTCTAATTGTCCAGTCGTGCCAGATTATGGACTCGAACAGCTTCGTGGCCGGTCAAGGGGGGAAATATTGGGTCTCCGATTTTGTTTCTGCGGTCCAAGCCAAGTTAGTGGGGCGGCCCGGGCCATTAGCCGTGTTAAGTGTCTCTCTAATGGGCCACGTTCAAATTCCACGAGAGTGAGTCTTCTCCCATTTAATTCTCGTTGTTTCTGAAGAGAATTTTTTTTCTGATTTTTCTCTCAGGTCTGTTTTTTGGGGATACCACCACGAGATGAGCCAAAAGTGAAGAGAATGGCCAGAAAGTAAAGCGGCCATGTGTTCCAAGCTGGTCTAAAAATTTCCTGGCATTGCAAAATGTGCTGGGGCTTCAACCAAAGTTAAATGAGCTTTGATGTGCAAAGGGGAAGTTCTATCGTAGGTTCCTTGGGCACAATTCTCTCACTGGACTCTAATTGTCAGTCGGCCAGAATTTATGGACATTCGAAACAAGCCTCGTGGACGGTCAAGGGGGAATTGATTGGGTCTCGATTGTTTCTGCCCCCGGTCCAGAGCCAAGTAGGGGCCATTTAGCCGGTAAGGTGTCATCTAATGGGCCAAGTCAAATTCACGAGAGTTGAGTCTT
>JAGVVM010011561.1:0-10965 GCA_019149425.1 Psidium friedrichsthalianum
TTCTTATATGGGTCATTAACATTTAAAGGACTCACTAAAAATGGATCCAAAAGGTTGAAGTGAAATTAAATAGATCAAAACTGGACCACGCATGAAACCCATTTTTGACCCATTTTCGACCCATGACTCTCACAAATTACAAATGAACTTAGGGCCTTAGGCTCCGTTTGTTTCACGGAAAATGCAGTACTTTCGGAAAACATTTTTCAGGAAGCCATTTTTCAAGAAAATAATAATATTTTTCAATGTTTGATTAATACTTAAAAATGAACTGGAAAACAATTTCCGTCGTTTGTTATGGAATTGATTTTCGGCGACCGAAGGTGGCGGCGACCCGCGATTGGCCGTGGCGGCAACGGGCGGTCGGCCTTGGAGACCGGCGGCTGGCTGCGGCCGATCGCGGCGACCGGCGGTTGACCGAGGCGACCTGCGGCCGGCCGAGGTGACCTGCGGCAGGCTACGGATCGAGGAGACCTACGGTCGGCCGCGGAGACCGGCCGAACAGACCCGAGGCCAGCCGCAGCGACCTACGGCCGGCCGCGTTGACTGGCCACGGTGACCCGCGGCCGGCCTCGACGATCGCGGAGATCGGCCGAGGCCAGTCTGCAACCGGCCGCGGAGACCGGCCATCGCCACCACCGGCCACCGTCCGCCGGTCACCGGCCACCGTCCGCCGGTCACCGGCCACCGCCGTCCGCTGGTCATCGTTCGCCGGCTACCTCCGTCCACCCGTCGCCGCCGCCGCTCGCCGTGGCCGGAGAAAAATGAAAGAAAAAATAAAAGCAAAATAAAATAGGTTAAATGAGTTATATAATTTTTCTTAGAATATTAGTGTGATTTGGTAATATGGGTCAAAATGGGTCAGGTCGGGTATGGGTTGGTTGCGGGTTGGGTCGGGTATGGGTCATTGAATATGGGTCAAAATGGGTAAGACGGGTCAATATGGGTTGGATCATATTCGACCCGACCCAAACCCGACCTGACCCACCCATTTGACACCTCTAAGTCCAGACCAGGAGACATAGGAGAGATTCATGTCCCTAAGCACCTTCCTTTTCTTCCTGTCATTCAGCTTCTCCATTTCAAACTCGAACTCGACCCCTGAGCTCCGGTAGCCCAGACCTAGTCCGTTGGCTCCACGACCATGCTAAGTGGGATCCCTCTCTAGGAAACGAGCAGGCTGAAATGGTCGATGAAGAATACAATCTCTTTGTTCGGGTACGTCATAATGAGTTCTTCGAGATCGTATCTTGGGGCGAACTGGGGGCTCATGATGTTGAAGCTGGACGACGGCGAGAGAGTCGACTCCGGCTAGTACTCTCACTTTTAAAACATAATTATACAGCGACCAACATAGACGGACGAGGCGGCGATTGCAGCCAATACTAGGAGCACGGTTGTACCGAGCGCCAAGCCTTCCCATGGAAAAAAATGTCCACCTTCACCAAGACCACCTTGCGCCTTCCGTGCCCCCACGTCGACCAAACACCCAATGGTGATCGTCAACAGCGTTCATGGTCGAAATGGCAGTGCTTCCGGCAGATTTAGGTAGAGGTTCCGGTGGCAGTACATACCCCGGTGCAGAAATGTATTGATGCACCAGAATTATTGACGAAATTATTATCATGAGGTCATGATTTTTTTCCCGAATTGTGGCGTGAGACTAGAGATATCAAACGGATGCGTCGGGTTAGGTTTAGGACGGGTCAAATATGGTCCAACTCATTTAACCCATTTTGATCCATTTTTATACAGTACAAAGGACCCATGCCCAACCCAACCAATACCTAACTTGACCCATATTGTTAAATCACTTCGATATTTAATAATATTTAGGAAAATTCATTTCTTATAAATTTTTCAAAAAATATATATTCCTAAAATGTTATGGATAATTTTTATAATCTCTAAAAAATTAAAAAAAATTCTTGCTCTTTTTTTTTTCTTTTCTTTCTTCCTCCTTTCCTGCCAGTCGCAAGGCCTTGGCTACAGCCGGCAGCCCAGCAGCTAACCACAGACATGGCTAGTTCTGTCAAGGTCGAGGCTCGCCAGATTTTAAGTGAGTCATACATAGATTTTCTGAGTATTTTTAAAAAAATTGAATTTTTGTATTATTTTAATATTTTTCACATTTTATTTTTTAAATTAATTTTTCTTTTCTTTTCTTTTCTTTTCTTCCTTTTTTTTTTTTTTCCTCCTGCCTTAGTGTTCGCCCTGCCTTAGCTGCCACTGGCTGCCGATCAACGCGATTACGCATGCCTTAAATATTCGCTCCACCTGGGCATCGTCAGGCGTTTCCAAACCGGACAACAGTGGTTGTTGCAGCTGCTCGGGAAGCGATCTTCGAGCACGGGTGGTGCTTCTTGGGCGGGCTGTAGCAGGGAGCCGTAGTCCAAGCTGGCAGGGTCAGGGTCGGGTGGAGACATTGGAGAGGATGTTTGCTCGAGTAACATGTAGGGGTGAGCAGTTCCAGGTTCCGTACAGATTCTATCTGGAACCTGGAACCTACCATGTATATCTTGAAACCCAGAACCTACCCTGTCACAGGTTCCAGGGTCGGTTCCAGGTTCTACCCAAGTTCCACATGTATTTTTAATTGAACGATTATAGTGGATAATCACATTTAATGACCATCACCTACTGCTGAAATTCACTGACTACAACTCATATTTAGAGACGAAAAATATGAAACATTAACAAAGTAAAAGTCTTAATAATGAAGTGGCTCCGGATTACACACTCAACATTGGATATTATGGAATATCGCAGGATGACGCAAAGACATATATCGAGAAAAAATATAAAACTTGCTCCAGGGTCCAGGTTCCGGTTCCAGGTTCCACCTACTTAGAACCTGGAACCTACCCGTCAGAACAGGTTCCCTAATTTTTGGAACCTGAAACCTACCCTCCATACCTTGGAACCTGGAACCGATCGATTCCATCGGTCCGGTTCTTCAGGTTCCAGGTTCTACCCTGGAACCATGCTCACCCCTAGTAACATGGCACATAGAGTCAGACCGGTGTGTAGGCTGTTAGAAAGTATAAGTAATGGGGAGCAAGGAATTCGATAAGATTTTACTTAAAAGGAAATAACATGTTTCATAAATATCACTATAAAGATTCGAGTATTAACATGTAAATCAAATCTTATACTCAAACGCGTCGACTTGATTTTAACTTATTGAAAGATTTTAAAGAAAACAGAACGAGATCTATGCATCAACAATATCTCCTCTTCTCATCGATTCCTCCCAAGCAACTACGGGGCATCTTCTGTCGCCGTCGCCGTCGCCGATGAGCTTAGCTTCTTCTGCTGTCGAAAACCCTAACCTCAAACCCCCGCACAGATAAGTAGGACGCCTTTCGCGACGTTCAGCGACAAACTGAACCTCCAGCTCCACAACTCCAAGCCTCCTCGCTTCCGTGAGATCGCGCGCAAGCCAATCAGGCACGTCCCTCCGGGACGCGTTGACGTTCACCTCTAGCTGAATCGGATGCTCCGGAGTCATGAGGAAGGCGTGAAGATCCGTCCCCGCCAGGTGTTAGATTAATTAAATATTAAACCACGCCTTCATCCAACAGCTTAAGCTTTTGGAACAGTTGGCAGTGGTCCCACAAATTCTCAACATGGTATCAGAGCCATTTCTCTGAGAGCATAGCTGTTCATTCTGATCTCATTCCTTGAAGATACAGAAATGGCAGCAAGAACACCGAAATACCCCTTCCCTATCCATGTTCATATCACTAACTTCGTTACAATAAAACTTGCAGAAGATAACTTCCTTCTCTGGCAAGCTCAGTTTCACAGATTCCTCCGCAGTCAAGATCTTTTCGGCTTCATCAATGGAGAAACTCCACCACCTCCCAAAACGTTACAAAGGGGTGATCAGGAAACTGGAGCTGTCAATCCTGACTACACTGACTGGGTAAAAACTGATCAGCTGGTATCTTCTTGGATCAGTGGAGCAGTGTCCGAGAACATCCTGGGATTGATCATCAACCTAGAAACTTCATATGAGGTATGGCAGACTCTACTGAATCGATTTACACAAAAATCTGTCGCTAGGGAGTTTGAACTGAGAGGGAAACTTCAGGGATGTCAGAAACGAGGTAGACAACTCTCTGAGTATCTTAGGGAGTACAAAATGATTTGCGACCAACTAAATGCAATAGGCAAACCAGTTGATGACATAACCAAAGTCTTTGGAGTTCTGGAAGGTTTGGGCACTGAGTATGAAAACTTTAAAACAACAATGTATTGTTTGAAACCTCAACCTGACTATGATGAGGTAATCTCACAGCTAGAAAGGTTTGAATCAAGGCTGCAAAACTACTCCTCTGGATCGTTTAACCCCAACTTGGCATACTATGGTGAAAGGAGTATAGAGATAGAACCAAAAGTTCCTCTTAGCAGAGAACTTAATCATCCTAGTCTAGCCTTCATGGGACAAAGAGGAGTCATCAGGGGAGGTCGTAATTATGGCAGAGGTCGTTTTTCTCCCACTCGAGGTCGTGGTTCTCAAGGAAGGAGCCAAAACTATAAACCATTTGGTCTGTACCAAGAAAGAGAGGGTCAGCATTCTAAATCCCAAACCCACAACTATAGTCCAGCTCCTGGTTTCCGACCACATGCTAGTTCAACTCAGAGGCAGCTTGATATCACTACTTATCCCTCTCAAAGCTCAGGTACCTATAAGACTATGCAGGTTGAAAAGGCAACAGATGGGGTTCGCATAACCTGCCAAATCTGCAAACGGCCAGGACATGATGCTCTTCGTTGCTGGTATCGCTTTGACAACTCATACCAAGATGAAGCTGTTCCTCAAGCTCTAGCAGCCATGCATCTGGAGGACCCTACAGGCAGTGAGTGGTATCCTGACACAGGAGCCACAGCCCATATCACTGCCAATCCTGGTATAATCCATAATCCCTCAAAGTATTTAGGAAATGATACTGTTATGATAGGAAATGGATCATGTCTTCCCATTACCTACACTGGTAATGCACTGTTAAAGTCTGGACTTGATGAGTTGCCTTTAAATGATGTCCTGGTGGTTCCTGCAATCAAGAAGAACCTTCTCTCGGTTTCAAAACTGACTGATGATTTTCCCTGTGCCTTCGTGTTTGACAAAATTGGTGTTTATGTAAAGGATACTCACACCAACACCACAGTAATGCTCAGGAGGAAGGTTGGGGGACTTTACCGAGTGGATCAGCAGGCAACTGAGGCTCTACTGACCCAGAGGCATAAGGGAACTGAAGAGGCAATATGGCACCAACGTCTTGCCCATACCAACTCCCAGATCGTGAAGTACCTTCAACAGCAGCAGATGATCAGCTGTAATAAGAAAGATCCACAGGCTTCACCTGCGTGTGGTAGCTGCCCACTTATCAAAAGTGTTGCTTTACCTTTTAGTCTCTCTGACTCTGCAACTAAAGTTCCTCTGGAAAAGATACATTGTGACATCTGGGGTCCATCACCAGTAACTTCAGTTCAGGGATTCAAGTTCTATGTCATCTTTGTGGACAATTTCTCTCGGTATAGCTGGCTGTACCCACTGAAAGTGAAGTCTGATTTCTATGAAGTCTTCCTTAAGTTTCAGAAATATGTGGAAAACCAACTTGATCTTAAAATCAAAGTGTTTCAATGCGATGGTGGAGGTGAATTTACTAGTACCAGATTTCAGAATCACTTGGCAACATGTGGTATTAAACAGAACATCTCATGCCCCTATACCCCTGAACAGAATGGAATCTCTGAGAGGAAGCACCGGCACGTGGTAGAATTAGGCCTGACCATGCTCTACCATGCTAAAACTCCACTGCAATATTGGGTTGATTCATTTTTAACTGCCAACTATACCATTAACTTGCTTCCAACTCCAAAGTTGCAGATGGACTCTCCTCACAGCAAATTGTTTAACCAAAAACCGAGCTATGATCATCTCAGGGTCTTTGGATGTGCTTGCTATCCATGCCTAAGACCATATGCACAACACAAGTTTGATCCTCGATCCCTAACTTGTGTGTTCCTGGGATATAGTGAGCGTCATAAGGGTTATCGCTGCCTAGTTCCTACTGATGGAAGAATCTATGTCAGTCGAAATGTGAAGTTTAATGAATCTTTCTTCCCTTTCATCAAAAGATTATACAGCACCTACCCTGACTGCCCTTCTCTGTATCGAAAATGGATTGATGAAGTAAGGTTTTTTAATTCTGACAAGATGAGTCCATCTTTGCACACTTCTACTGATCTATCACAGGGCAGCAAAACTCTGGAGATTGGTCAAATTCGTGTCCCATATGTTGATGAGTAGGTGTCTCCTTCAACATCACAGCCCTCTCCTCATCCTGAGGAGCCAGGAAGTTCAGTTTTGGATACTGCAGATGCCAGCCTTTCAGTTGCTCACCAAGAACAGTCAACATCCTCCTCTCGCCTTCCCTGTGACACCTCTGTCCATTCTATGCAGACTCGTCACAAGTCTGGCATTGTTAAACCCAATCCCAGGTATGCCTGCTTGACTGTTTACAGTGTGCCACCTGAGCCCAAATCGCTTAAATCTGCTCTTTCTCATAAGGGGTGGACTCAAGCTATGCTTGAGGAAATGGATGCCTTGCATATGAATAACACTTGGACATTAGTTCCACGAACAACTCAGATGAATATCGTCGGATGCAAGTGGGTATTCAAGACAAAATTAGCACCCAATGGAAGTCTTGACAGGCTGAAGGCTCGGCTGGTTGCAAAAGGCTTTCACCAAGAAGAAGGAGTTGACTTTCTTGAGACTTTCAGCCCAGTTGTTAAGCAAGCTACAATCCGCATTGTCTTGTCCGTAGCTATGATAAAGAACTGGCCTATACATCAGCTAGATGTTAAAAATGCGTTTCTACATGGGGAGCTCACTGAATCCGTCTATATGGAACAACCCCCTGGATTCGTTGACCCTGCATTTCCTCATCATGTGTGTTTACTCAAGAAATCTTTGTATGGTCTTCGACAGGCTCCACGTGCTTGGTTTGAGAAGATTAGCCACTTTCTCCTTGAATCAGGTTTCTTCTGCAGCACCACAGATCCCTCCCTCTTTGTGTTTCGGCAAGGTGTTGACACAATACTGTTACTTCTGTATGTTGATGACATTGTGCTCACTGGTAGCTCCACCACTCTGCTTGCTGACTTTATTCACTCACTCAGTACTTCCTTCCACATGAAAGACCCAGGGTCACTTCACTACTTCCTGGGGATAGAAGCCAAACGTACATCCACTGATCTATTTCTTTGCCAAACCAAATATGCCCTTGATCTTCTTCACCGAGCACACATGCAGGATTGCAAACCGATAGCAACACCTCTGCCCATCCGACCCACACACACACCTGAAGACTCTCTCTATCTTCCTAATCCCCGTGAATACAGAAGCTTAGTTGGAGGCCTCCAATACCTCACCATCACTCGCCCAGACCTTGCTTATGCTACTAACCTGTTATGTCAGAAAATGCAGCAACCCACTGTTGCTGATTTCCATCAACTCAAGCGAGTCCTTCGGTATGTCAAGGGCACTGTGAACTTCGGCTTCTTCCTACACTCCCGCAGCTCTATGCACCTCTATGGGTTCTCAGATGCTGATTGGGCTGGCTGCCCCACTACCCGCCGATCCACACTGGCTTCTGTACTTATCTGGGCTCCAACCTCCTCTCCTGGTCTGCCAAGAAACAATCAACTGTCTCTCGCTCTTCCACTGAAGCTGAGTATCGCGCCCTTGCCTCTGCTACAGCTGATCTTACATGGATTGGCTTTGTCCTCCGCGACATTGGCATCTCCCTTCAGTCCTCTACCACACTCTTCTGTGACAACCAATCCGCCATCTCTCTTACAGCCAACCCTGTGTTACATGCTCGTACTAAACACATTGAGATTGACTTTCACTTCGTCAGAGAAAAGTCTCCTTGGGCTCCCTACGTGTTCAGTATGTTCCTAGCTCTCACCAACTTGCCGACATCTTCACCAAAGCCCTGTCCCGACCTCACCATTACCTACTCAGGACCAAACTGGGTCTTGGGTGTCACCCCATCCTCAGTTTGCGGGGGAATGTTGAGAATACAACCGCTGGTACAACAAAAGGAAGGAGAAGATGGTAATTGAACAAAGCCAACAAAAAGACAAGAAAACAGAATAACAATTCTGTCATATAGCGGGATAACAGAGGCTGCAAAACAACTTTTTTGTTTTTCTGTTTTCTCTTGGTTTCCGCTCCTTTCTGTTATTTGTCTCTTTTCTGTTATTTCTTGTAGCCAAAATGCTCATATATATGCATTGTATCAAGTTTGCGAGAGGCTAAGCTCTCAGATGAAGATATGCAGTAATGAAAAGCTCTCGGCAATGATTCAGAGAAGCTGTGGTCTTCTTCCTCTGCTTTTCTTCTTCTCTGCATCTCTCTTCTATTTCAACAAGATGATCGAGCGCCGCATGGCCCGCAACGACGCAGTAACTCTCTCTCTCTCTCTCTCTCTCTCTCTCTCTCTCTCTCTCTCTCTCTCTCTCGTAGTATGACTAACTAACAGTTGCTGAATTGGTCCTAGCCGAAAGCTTAACTTGTCAGATAACTGCCCTTGTTCTTTTGTAATACAGTCGCAGGCGATCCGGAGGCAACAGGGAGAAGCCGAGTCGATCCTTCGCGACCTGATGGTCGGTTTCGGGAATTGGGAGTTCGATCCTATGGAAATCGAGAACCCTTTCCCGAACGAGGAAGGAGCGGTGCATCTGTGGCAAGGCGATGACGACAGACTAGTCCCCGTTTTGCTTCAGCGGCACATTGCACAGAAGCTTTCGTGGATTCAGTACCACGAGCTACCCGATGCCGGGCATTTTTTCCCTTATGCTGATGGGATGAGTGAAGCTGTTCTGAAGGCACTTTTAGCTGGAGTCGATTCCATAGTTAGCTCTATGATTCCCTCGTCCTCGTGTTCTTCGGATGGCTCGTTGGCTTTGAATTCCCATCCTTCTGCTTGGTGGCTTGGAATCATAAAGAAGGCTTGTGATGCATCAAAATGGAGGATGATAATTGACCTGTTTAGGCGCCACCAGTGTTGCTTTTCATCTGTTAATGTCATTATAAGGCTCTTGTTCAGCAAAAACATCAAGGATTTTTACTTATTAATGAATAATTCAATAGCTTTTTGTCAGCCGGACTGGACAGAGGTTCCGTCGTACCATACTACCGAACTTGTTGAAGTTGACGATTTACGCGGATACGATACTATCGAAAGTTCATCGATCCATAACCTGAAGACACTGTATACAAATATCATGAACATCAGCAATTTACTTCTCCAAATCACATTAGGTATAGAGCCATCTTGACCTCATAGACAAAGCCAGAAATAAAAAATACACACTACCAAATCCGAAACAAGACTAGATGAGCATAATGGTTGCGCTACAGTTCACTTGTTGTTGACACCTAATTTTGGCAACCCATATTTAATTTTCTTAGTAAAATATAATATGTCAAATTTATTAAATATGCTTCGATATCACCACTTTCATGAAATTTTTCCCTCATGTGCCGCGAGAAGACATTCCACGTCTTTTCTCACCTCCACGATTTTTCCTTGGGATGGATGGAACTTCTCCTGCTCTTCGTCTGAGGACCGCTTTGTGGACTTGTTGTTCATCTTCTTCTTGCTTCGGGCTGTCATCCTCTGCTCGTCGTCTGCGCAAAATTCCGGACATTTCAACTTACTGGGGACTAGATTGGGCTCGCTTCAGCTGAAAGACTTATAGCGTTGGCCGCATGTGACGCTATTGCGGCTGCCTCTTTCGTTCAACCTGCTTCCACCGGCTGTCCAACGCTGCCTCCGCAGTCAATGCTCCGTTCGCACGTCGTTTCTAACCAAAGCAGCGACCCCGTTATTGTCCTGCGGGCACTATCAGCCACTTTTGGCCCATCGTGCTTTGTTGTAAACCACGTAGCGGGGATCATCGCGCGCCGCCGTGCCGCTCGTTCACCCGGAACACATACCGGTCGGTTGCCTGAATAATGTCGCTGTTCGGTAGGATGATAGCCGACAGATTCAGTGAAGCGGCACTCACAATCCTATAGGTAAGGCGTTTATTTGCGTTTGGGAATTAAATTAATTAGATAATTAAATTATTTTAATTTAGAAATTCTCATAGTCTAATCGGACAGGATTAGTTAGAGACTGGATTTAGGTTAAATGACCATGATGGTACTAAGTTAGACCGAATACCGAAGTAGTCGGATGGCTAGTTGGAAATAGATTAATGATTGACTAAATTGTGAATCCAGATCGGACAGGACGGACTAGAGCAGAGCGATATGATGATAAATTTGTTTTGATTGATGGAATTGGTAAGTACGATAGCCTTGGTGATGTGTTATTTTAATAATTGACATTGTGTGGCAATTTTTGTGTGTGATTGCTTGGGGGCACGGGTCAACATGGGTCTGCTAATGACTGGATTGATTTTTGTCAGAATCGAAGCCCATGTAAAACTAATAATGGTGTTCATGTTGGAAAAAAATGAGATAATTAATTAGATTTTATAATCAAGAGGTTTGGATAACATAAGGGTCTTAAATCATGCCAGTCATGTTACAATATTATATGGTAGTGTTTCCGTTGTGTATGCCTAAGAAAGTACGGATGACCTACGGACTACTGTAGGAGTGAGCACTTGCTAATTGCTTGTAGTGCTCTGTCAGCATGCAGTCGGTTGTGTGCTAATTTCTGATAGAAATATGTGGCTGTGACCCAGATCGTATGATCTTAAAACGGACTATCAGAGTACTACTACCACAAAGGATTAGTGTAACGATCACCAAACCCACCCAAAAGATAATGTTTGATAACTCCATAATAGAAAACGTATCATGCACAAAGTCCGTAACGAAATCTTACGGACTACTCAGAAGAACAAATTTGCCAGCGAGTGTAAAGCACA
>JAGVVM010011562.1:0-14056 GCA_019149425.1 Psidium friedrichsthalianum
CCACTCCGCCACCCCAATTTATTAGGAAAGAAAAAGGGGACTAAAGTGGGTTTTGGTTTGGGCTATCTGGGTGGAGAATAAAACTGCTATCCTCGCTCATTATGTGAGAGTGTCGGAGAATCTTCTTTGTTGTGACACATATGAATTTAGGTAATCAATGGACTTCCAAAGGCTTCTTAATGATTAGTTAGTCATGAGCACTACTATGTAAAAGATGCGGGTTTTATGGAGCATAGCATGACTTGGTAATTGTGTAAGTATAATTGGTTGAGTTATCAATGGAAGACTGGCTTTTATTTGTTTAATCACCAGAATTACTTTGTTATTCTGTAATTATTGGCTGCTTCAGTGGAGTTTTGCTCCCTTCTTAAGCGTGGATGCATTTTGAACAATGATTTTCTTACGTCATCAATTGGGTGTCTCGTTTGTTCGTGGGCAGATGACAATGAGTTCGAGGAAGTGAACATTGTTCGACCGACCGATTTTTGCCAATCTCTCGATGGAGATGGAAGCAAATGGTGAATTCAGTGGACACTCTTCTCTAAGCACTGTATCAAAGTTTCCTCACTCATTTGAGGATTTGTGAGAACTTAAAGAAGATCATGCTCTTGACAGACCCAGGGATCATAAGACCGTGAAGAATTGTTCGAAAATTGGACATTTATTTGCTCAGCGGCATGTCGGATAATCTTTAGTTCATTCGAATTTTTTTTTCATGATGCTCTCTGTTGCGCGTCGCGAGTTCAGTTTGGAGAATGCATGCACCATTAATATCATTTCACCTCATCCTCCTTTTTCTCACCATATGCCAGGAAAAGAAACTAATGACTCGTTAGAAAATGATATCAGCTCAGTCAATCTTGAAGTGACTGTGTTATAGGGCTTATGGCTATGAAGGAGGACTTGGAGGAATGCCTGCACTAAAGGAGTCTGAGAATGCTTTAGTCATTTGAAGAAAGGGTTTTGGCTCAAAGTATACTATTTGAAAGCATTTCTGTGTTTGGAACACAGTCTCCAATGCGCCGATAACTTTATCAGGTGCACTGTGCAGATCAATTATCGATCGAGCTAGACTAGACTTTGGACATGTACGATTGTTTGGTTCGAATGTCTCGAAAATCTGGTGTCTACTAATCACTCTACCGGTGTGCTCTCGGATGTTTGGCGGAACGCTCTTTTGGACATCCTAGTGAGTTAACCATGGTTCTGCATTCTTATTTAGCACCCTATTCATTGTTACTTCATGACAACCAAGCCATTACCAAGTATTCCCCCCTTCAATTCGCTTTTCGGTATAGATTGGAGAATATCAAGGACAGTCTGCCTTGACATGGTTGACATTTCTGAGTTGCTGATCAGATATAAAGAGAGTTGTGCATGGCTTTCCTCTTCGAAAAAGATGATGCACAGTGTGTACATGCTACGCATCAACCGAAGACGACGCAGAAGGCTTCTTCCATTTCGTGCGCTAAAGTTTTTAAACTTTCTTTTGTCACGTTGAAGTCCTAAAATTTGTATCTCTTCATCCAGTTGAGCCCCGTTTGATGATGGAAGGAAGGACCAAGAGTGCAGTGACGTTCACGTCAAGGACTTGATGGACGGAATTAAAAATTTTATTAATTTAAGCGCACGAAATTTAAAAACATTTTAGGACTTGTCTTTTTTATAAATAAAAGATTGTGTGGAGACGAGCTCTTCTTCTGAGATTTACTGTAGGGGTTTCGCGCATGCTATGAAAAAAAATATTTGATTTGGACCATAACTACTCAAAATCGTTTTGAGTTTATTTTTATTTCTTTTATATTGCTCTAAGTAAAGATACGGCCCATTTTTCATCATTGTGCTTTTGCTTTTTTCCTCCTCCTTTTTCTCTTTTTCTTTCAATTCAAGTTTTTTTTTTGCTTATTTGGTTATTCAAACCTATCATTGAATTTATTATTGTACTTTTCTGTTTGAAATTTCAATATTTATTTATCCATGTGTATTTTATGATTCTACAATTTTTTTTTACTTTTTTGCAGTCTTTTGTTGTATTCGATCCAAATGCAAGTAAATCATTTTATTGTTTTCTTAAATCTACTTATTGAAGTAAAAAAAAAAAAAGGATCCGATGGATGTGTTTGGTGTTATGGTCAAATGCTATGGTATCTGTATTACTTGTGTTTAACCGGTCTCCACATCGGTGAGATGATGTACAAACAGAAAAGCAAATCAAATAATGTCATTTGTTTCATGATCTTAAAATAAGACGAGTGAAGAACATTTTTAAGGAATGCCAATCCTACGTATTAGGTAAACTTCTTTTATTTTCCTATTTTTCCTAGAAAATAAACATATAACATTTTCTTTCGATTGAGACATTGTATTGAATAAAAAAAGTTAATTTTGTTGCACAACATTGATCGGGTTTTTTGCTAGTTCTATCTATATTAAGGACCTCTTTGGTTCAATTTTGGAAAAAATGTCATTGAGAAAATGTAAATTACCTTGGATTAAAGAGGATTTTTGAAATGCCAATAGTATTTGGTAAATTATATTCTAAAATCACATTAGAAATCAACTTTGATGTAAATGCTTTTTGATTAAAAAATAACTTTTGTAAATAATTCGATTATTTTGATTATTTTATTTGTAATTACTTTCTTTATTTTTTTCCTCTTTTTTTCCTTCTTCCTTCGTTAATTCCTTCTCGGCCTATCATTAACCTAAGCTTGACCTAGCGCCGACCTCGTTGGAGGTTGGTGAGCTAAGATTGAGCCCGATCCCTTCAGCAAGGTTCGCATCGCTGTGCCTCGCACTCATTGGCCCTCGTTTCATGATCGATCATCAGCCCACTACCGTCACTAAGGTCTGCGATTAGCGGAGGAAGCACGCAAAGGAAGGAGGAAGAAGGAGAAAAGAAAAAAGAAAATGAAGAAGAGAATAAAAAGATTGAAAATAAAAAAAAATCAGTTTTATTTCGAAATGCAATCTTTCAAAGTACCTCCGAAGCTATTTTGGCCTAAAGTTCTTTAGAGGCCTTTGAAAATGCAATCACATTTTTCAAAGTTGAGCAAAAAACTAACACAACACTATTTGTATTTGGCAAAGGGACTTTTTTTTTTTTTTGTTGGTTTTTCACCTTTCCTTTTTGCGAAGATATTTCTTTTCCCTAAGGTCTTCAAAAGTAAATGAGTAGCGTTTTTAATAATGCTGTGGTTATAGCCTATAGGAATCTTCTGAATTTTTTCACTCACTTTTACAACTTTTGACTATTTTGATTTTCAAGTGATTTTGTTTAGATAAAACTTGGATTTTCTTGTAATATAAAAAGAATTTAAATTACCTAATTGTGCCGATTGGTCTTTGTACGTAGGAAAGTTTCAGAATATGCTTGTCACTCCATCTGCATATGATAATAAAAACAAAATAATTAGATGTCCTACTAATGAATATGGTGACTGTGTTTATATAGTCAAAACTCTACACGATAAGTATGTTCCCATGTATAGCAAGATAATAAGCAAATAATCAAAAGAAGAATAACAATTTTATGATTTCAAAACTTAGCAATCCTTTTTTTTCTTATCCAACTATGAGATGGATAATATTATATCATCCAGACTCCATTGATTTCACTAAAAATGAAAAATTTAAAGAATATTTTGCTAAAACTGATTACTTATCTTGTTTTAAAAAGGAATAATAATAAAATGATACTTAAATTTTGATGCAACGTGCAATATGATTTTTGAACTTTTATTTTGTTCAATGTGGTCCATAGACTTTTAATTTATTGGGATATAGTTCCGCAAACTTTTAGTACATGTTCAACATAACTTTTGAATTATATGAAAATATTCAATATTGTTCTTTCATTAATTTAAAAGTCAAGAGATAATATTGAACATTTTCATATAATTTATCGACTAAATTGAACATGTATTTAAAGTTCGGGGACGACATCGAACAAATTAAAAGTTTAGAAGCCACATTGATAATTAAGTTAAAATTCAGGGACCACATTGAGTAATTAAATATTTACTAACCCCATTGCATATTGAACCAAAATTCAAGGACCATTTATGTCATTTTCTAGAAAATAAATGAACTAAAAAATTGTCGTTGTACACGAAATATATAAATTGTCGTCAATAATGAAAACAGTTTTTCATTAACTAATTATTTTAAGCTATTTAAACAGTTATTCTTTGAAAATATTTTTCAAATCTTTCAATTTCTTGAAACAATTGGAGTCTTAATCCAAATGAAATATATATTAATTAATCTTATGCTTATGTGTAATTTCCTGCTTAGTCCTAACATTATTCTATTGTTAATTGAAAGCCAAACGATTTGATTTTTGAGGGTAAATTGTCCCAATTCCCTTGATTTTAGTTTTTTTTTGGGATAAAATTATGGAAATTTTTTTAAATAAATGCTCGAAGTGCCTTCATTTTCTCAATAAAAATCTAAAGTTGACTTTATTTTAAATAAAGACACAAAGTGTCTTTATTGTCTCAAATAATGGCTTAAAGTGGTCATGACCGTTTCAAATAAGAGCTTCACCTCAACTGTAAGTCGGCTAAATATTCTAGCTGATTAGGGTTTTTTTTTCAAAATACACGTTTAGCCAATTTTTTAGTTAAATTAAATGAAAAATTGAAATAACGACTAAAACTTAAAAAAAAAAAAATAACACAAGCGAGAGGGGGATGTGGTTGCTACCCCAACACCGGTGGGGTGGTAGTGATGGTCGGTGAGATCACTAGTGAGGCAAGGGTCTAAGTGAGGAGAGGACTGCCCTCTCCCAGGTTTGGGGAGGGTTTGCTAGCCCTTGCCTAGGCTTGAGAGACCGTTGTGGCCCTCTTGCTTGTGTTTTCTTTTTTTTAGTTTTTTTAATTTGTGAAAAGCTTGAAAAAGAAAAAATAAATAATAAAATAATACAAAATGTTAAATGATCAAAATGCCTTTATTAACTAGTGACTTAGGGCTCTTTTTGATATTGATAAGGTACTTTAGACCTTATTTGAGACAATATTTATTTTAGGCCTTTATTTAAGATAATAAGCGCATTTTGGGCCTTTATTTGAAATAAAGTCAACTTTATATTTTTATTTGAGAAAATGAATGCCACTTTAGGTTTGCTTCTTTTTTTTTTTTGGAAAATTTCACTTAAAATTATCCAACCTGAAAAAATTAAGAGAAATAAGAACTCTATAGATTTCTTTTTCTTTTCCATTAAAATAGAATTCATGGAGCAAAACCTCCCTTATCCCTCGACTCTGCAACTGTAAACAGTCTCCTCTCTCTCTCTCTAACCATGTCGCTTGCTCCCTCCAAGGTCCTTCCTTTCAACCTCACCCACCACTCACTCTCCCCAAGCTTCCCTTATCCCAGTACCTCTCGCCAAACGCTCCGAATCTTCTGCGCCAAGAGGACCGGCAAGCAGAGGTACCCTTCGAGAAGAAGAAGCTCAAGCTGAAGCTCAAGCAGAAACAAGCCCTCGGCGATGTCAAGAACAAGTTCGAAGGCACTTGGAGGTTCTCGAAGCTCACCGTCCTGTCCACGACGACCCCGGCAAGGATTTCCATGGCGTCTCCGACGGGTTGCTCCAAGAAATCGCCAAAGTCCTCGAGTTTCCGGTGAACTTGTGATCCTTTCTCTCTTGCTCGCAGGGATTTTCTGTGGGTTTTAGTCCGGTTCCGTTTGCTTGTTGCCCGAGTTGATGGGTCGATTTTAGGATCGATGTTCATCCAAAGTTTCGAAATTTTGAAAATGCTTTTTAAGAGTCGAATTTGTGCTTGTTGGATGAGGCCATTTCACTGCAGTGACTGATACGTTTTCTTATGTTGTAAGGTCGCTTCAATGTTGCCTGCAGAAGCGTTTTGCGTGGTGAGGAAATCATTTGATGCGAGAAAGGTGCGTCTGTGAAAGTGAGGTTGTTGGTCTTTGTTCCATAACATATGTCGGGTACATTGTGATAATATAGCATTCGAGAGTCGTTTGGGACATATATGTACGTGTATGTATGGCATCTAGTTTGTGTTGGAATCTCCATGCCGCTCTCCTCATTTGAGATCGCTTTGCGCTTTTACCCAGTTCTCAGTGCATTTCATATGTTGCTGCCTGGAAAGAGGCGTTCTTTTAATGATCACAAGAAGATTGTTTGCTTATGGGAAAAGACATTAAAGTTATAGAATGCTAATGAATATACCATTATGGTAAGATACCAAGGAAGTGCACCAATGGACCAGGAAATGGTTTTTAAAGATAGATGAGTCAGCTGTTTAATCATTCTGCAGAATCAGAAGATGCCAAATTATAAAGGAAAATGACAAAATTTTGGTGAATCGGATTGAAATGCTATCTCCAGCAGTATTTGTGAGACTTGTGGTCAGTCCTGTTCTGTTGCTCAAACTTTAGTTATGGTGTGAGTAGTGAAGAATAAGAATAACCTTTTCAACTTGTATTGTTTTCCGTTTAGAGTGAGAGTCACCAATTAATGACTGCAATGGGCTGTACACTATCAATGGTGTAAAGGGAACTTTATGATTGCTAATAATTACTTGACCTCTTCTCCTTTTTTGGGTCTCAGATGCTAAAGGAGCCCAAATTTGTATATACAGTGGATATGGATGCAAATAAGCTTCTGCAACTAGAGCCTCGTACATGGGACTTCATTTCTCGGTTGGAGCCCAAAGTTGGGATAGTAGAACATATGCTAAATAAAAAGGGTTCGGGTGATTTGATCAGCATGATAAATGATTGTAAGAAGAGCCATGAAGCTACATTGTCAAGAGAGAGCGATAATGACCTTAAAGCTGGATCTGGGAGACAATGCACATACAATTCTGTAAGAGTACCTAAAATTGCTGTGGTGGGTAGTGGGCCATCTGGTCTTTTTGCTTCTCTGGCGCTCGCTGAACTTGGTGCAGATGTTACTTTAATTGAAAGAGGCCAACCTGTTGAGCAAAGGGGGCGTGACATTGGTGCTCTTGTAGTGCGTCGGATTTTACAGCTAGAGAGCAACTTTTGCTTTGGAGAGGTTAAACTTTTGTTCATCTCATTGTTCTATAAGTACTCCTTGGCCATCTTATTTCATAAATCAACTATTTATGAACTAACTTTTTCTGTTAGGAGGAGACATATTTAGTGGAACCGATGGTATAATTTACGAGGCTATATTTTCATGAGCAAGGCAGTTATTTGTTTCGGACTTTCTATTTCTTGTCTAGAAGTTCATTATTATTTTTTCTCTGTTTTGACAGTTTGCCTAATTTACTAGATCTAAACATCGTAAAAAGAAGTAAAATTAGCTTAAGCATTGTAATTTTGTGTTTTAATTAGATTTGTGTTAAGAGCTCTTTTTTATTTGTTTGTCTTGATGGCATGCTCATGTTTTTAACAATTATTAAAATGTACAGCCTAAGCGGGGTGTAGTTTTGCAGAGAACATGACCTTTTTGTCCTATCTACCATTTTGAAATTGTTTTTGGCTGCTGAGTTTCTTGTATTAGTCCTTATAGTCCATGTCTGCTGTTAGAGTCATTTATGCGAGGACTTATGCATGGCAGGGTGGTGCAGGTACCTGGAGTGATGGAAAATTGGTAACTAGAATTGGAAGGAACAGTGAGAGTGTATTGGCGGTAATGATCCATGACCTTTTTTGCTCTGTGAAACATGTGCATTCATTTACATTTTCGTAGGTCGTTGTGATATAGCTCATCCCCCCTTCCTTGTAATTTGTTAGTGGCATCTTTTGTTAGAAAACCCCTAATTTGGATGTTAAACGGTGCATCTTCACCCTCTTATCGACTCTTTAACCTTCCCTTCTAATTACCTTGTCACAAGGGGAATAGGACAGCTGCAATGAACGGAATGTAGTATCTACTTACCTAGGTCATAGTACTTCTCTGGAGCACAATTTCAGGCTCTCATACCATTTAAAAGTTGCCTTTTCCCGATGTGAGTTTAGCCAACAGATGCATAGTCACTTCCTAGTGCAATATTTTTTAGTCTTTATCTTTTGGTTAGGTCTCCCTGCGTCACTGAACTAAACTAATGTATTTCGATGCAACCTGCTCCTTCACTTAGAGAAACTTGAGGACTTCTCGATTGGACACTATGATGCTGATGCAGCCTAAAAACAAAACCTTAGATCAAGCGCTAGAGTTGGTGTGACTGTTTTAATTGCAAGGTTATAGCAAGGTAAATTGTGAGAGGGAGGGAGATCCTTGGCACAAATAATTTCATTCTTCTTTAATGGTGGGAATTTTCTCTGTTTGTCTAAAGTTAAATATGCGTCTCTCGCATTTTGTTGTTAACCCGTGGGAGAAATATTGGTCGATATGAAAATTTGTTGACTGTGTAATAGTTTATTGGTAGGCAGTGAAAATTTAAATCTTTCTTTCTTTATTCAACTTTTTAGCAGTTAAAGGATATTTGTTTACCCATATGCAGAGATTACTACGTGTACGTATATTTTCTACTTATAAAAAGGCATGATAAAACATTAAAATCTATGTTGTCTCAAAATTAGAGTAAGATGTGTTTATATCACCACACCTGGGTTTCTTTGTTTTTGTTTGCTAACGTTATTTGGGTGGGACTTAAAGCTTAAATTTTCATATTAATTCTTAGGAGCTAATTGCTCTAGTGTACTCCATTATGCTAAGTATTGCATCATTAATGGGGCGAGTGGGGAGAAAGAGGTTTAGAGATGTCAACTTTGGCTAGTATTTTTCAATTAGTTTTTGCCTCCCTCAACATCTATTTGGTCATCCAGTCTTATGATACTTCACTTGCTTTACGGCACTTTGTTGACTGTTTCATCTCAGGTTATGAGAACATTGGTACATTTTGGAGCTCCCAAAAGCATTTTGGTTAATGGAAAGCCTCATTTGGAACGGATAGGTTGATTCCTTTGCTTCGGAACTTTCGCCAGCATCTCCAGCAGCTTGGTGTGAGTCATTTTTTTTTTTAGTTGCTATCCTTTGCACATGCATTAATGGGGTCAATTGCACTAGGTCATTGGTTATTAGGTCATCACTGGTTTCGTGGGTGTTTATTTTTTAACATGATTTGTGCAGGTTAACATCATGTTTGGGTCGAGAATGGATGATTTGCTAGTAAAGAATGGGCAGGTTGTGGGGGTCAAAGTCTCTCAATCAAGTGACAAATCATTATTTGACAGTGAAAAGCTTACAAGTGATGCAGTTATCCTTGCTGTCGGCCATTCTGCTCGAGATGTCTACCAGATGCTTCTTTCTCATAACGTGGACTTGGTTCCTAAAGATATTGCTGTGAGTAAATTAACCTGAGCAAATACATGACTGTTGAATTGCTTTCTTTCCTGAATGTAGTATCATGTCCTTTTAGATTGCTCATTTGGATATTTTCTGCCTTTGATGTACTGATGAGATGGATAACCTTTTCAATTTGCTATTGTAGGGGGTGAGGGATCACCTTATAGAAGAATATTGTGCACGAATTCATCCCTGATGAGACCATTAGAGATTTTGTTTAATAAACATGTAGCCACTATTTAAGTTGAGAAGTCTCTCTCTCTCTCTGGCGCGTGCGCAGAAAGGAGGTCTGTTTGTGTCTTTTTATGATACTGAGTTGAAGCTATGTCAGTCTGAATTAAAGCTGTACCGTACCATGTTGACACTTAAGTTGAATAAACCAGGAGATGGCCAACGTCCAGTTATGTACCTTAAGAAGCAAACACTTAATGAAACAATAGCATCTGCAATTTCAATGATCAGAACTAACGCTAGATCAACTAAAATTTTCCAATCTGATCCTTCAAAATTGGGATTTTCAATATGCAAATGCTATACGCTGGAATGTAAAAGGTTTGAGAATTCAATTAATTGTGTTAAACTGGTCCTCCAACATCGTATTTTTTATATGCAAATGCTATCCATGTGAATGCAAAGGTTTGAGAACTTGATTGATTGCATCAAAGTGCAAGAAGAAGCAATTTGTAATGAATTTCTCTGCTGTTATGCTAATAGTATCCTCTCATCTTCTTTATGGCTATAGTTATGGAATGTCATGAACTTATGATGTTGCATTGCGATCTTGATCTCTACTTCAACCTTGTTTTAAATTTGTGACCCTCAGGCCTCTCAAGTAAATAGTCTGGCTACTAAGATTATTCTGAATATGTGGACACTGGCAATATAAATGAAACTAGTAAGCGCCATTTTTCCTTCTATTGTGTTTTGCAGGTTGGTTTGAGGGTTGAGCATCCTCAAGAACTAATAAACAGCATACAGGTTGGTGATGCACTTCATTTACCCTTTCCTAATGTATCAATTGATTAGTCAGATAAGTGAATAACCACCCATGGTTGGTGTTGATGTCTATTAATTTTCTTTCTTTTTCCCCCTAAATTTATGGAAGCTCTCTTGGTTTTCCCAGGCTACGATATCCCTAAAATCTACTGTCGCCTTCCGTGTTTGTTAGATGGGATAACTGCATCAGAAACATGATCTTTTTGGTACAGTATTGAGTCAGCTCTTTAGTTTTGATAGTTAAATTAGGTTCTCAACAAAGTTAAAAGTTTCCAATTGATGTTCTATAGGTATATCTTTGGAGACCTTACAAAATTCTTATCCGTTTTTTTGACCAAGGGAAAAATTTGCTGCCATGCCTAGAACAGAATGGTACCCATAAAACCTCTTCTCTCGATCTTTCTTTCCTTTCTTTGTTCTCCAAGCTCAGTTGTGGAATCATTCACCTCTCAGAATTTGTTAGGCCAGCCATCTCTCCACTTCCCAAACCTGCTCTCCTGAAATTGGTCCATTCAGCAGTGTCTTTCCCCAGCCCATGCTGCGGCGCTGCTTAATATTTTCGGCAGTCTACTTGATACACTAAGCAGGAAATGGGTGAAAAAACCTTTGACTTTGGCCGGTGCTGATTAGGCTTGGGGCTGGAGTTATTGGGAAGAATGAGGAATGCGTTTGAATCATTATAAGATTGTGGGATTGGAGGTTTTTTCTACTTAAGGAAGAGTTGTTTGTGGGATGGAGATCTCGACAGTAGTGATCGATAGAGAGATGAAGCAAGATGATCATACCACATATAGACGGTTCTACAGAAAGTGATGGTGGAGGGAGGGGAGAGTAGATCTGTGTTCCAGAATCATTTCATCTTTGCATTCAAGTCTCGGAGAGTACTCAAATAAGGAAACCAACGGGAGGAAAATAGTGCAAAGAGAGAAGAAATGAGGGAGATGGTGTGTGCTTCTTGAACATACTACTTGTTGATCTGGGTTCTCTAAAGTAGCTCAGATGTGGGATGAATGGAACAAATAATGGAGGATGGTGCCGTCAATGAGATTTATATGTGGTGCAACAAGTTAAAAAATGAAGAACGCATCATTATTTGGTGTGGTTAACAGCGTTGAGTTACTAATGTCGCGTGTGGTACTATTGTCGCGCCCCACAATCTATGTATTATTTATCCATCACATATAACCTAATGCTGGTGGCAGCAGATTTGATTTCTGTTTTTCGCAATAGTTGTAGGACTGAGCAGAGGGCAATGGAAACAATTAAGGGTTCAATTGCATTCCTTGCATAAGTTAGTTTGTCGAGGAAATGATTCCTTTTTCTAGACAACGTTTCTTATGGTGTTGATTCTGTATTTTAACAGTATTCAAAGGTTGCATCAGATGTCTGTGGTGGACGTGGAAAGTTCCAGTGGCAGATTACAAGGTTGCCAAACATTCAGCGGGTAGGAATGTCGATTCTTCCCCAAGTTTAGGGACAGACCGTGCTTGCTACTCGTTCTGCATGTGTCCTGGTGGACAGGTATGCCCTGATAGGACATCTTATTTTTGTTGAAAGGATAGTTTGAATTCTTTATGTGGTCTATTGGACTTTCTCATGTTTCCTTATCATAGCATAGGACCAGCGGGCTTCTTATGTAAGATTATCAGTGTGATCATATGGCTAACTTAGTTAGGAGTTATCCAGACAGGTTGATAATCTTTCCAATGGATTTGCACACGAATCTAGCTAGATAGTGTGGTATGTCCATGAATGAATGCTAAAAAATTGACTGATTACGAATTTCGAATGAATAGATCGATTAGAACAATCTATGTGTAGAAGAGCATATTGAAAGCATAGAGCCAAGTTTGTTGGTCTTTGTATTGGTGTAACTGAAGTACCACTTTCAGGTGGTTCTGCACAAGTACCGATCCATCAGAACTTTGTATCAATGGCATTTCTTTCTCTCGTTCGTTCATCCCAATGGGCGAATGCTGCTTTAGTGTCACTGTCATCTGGATCAGAGTTTAATTCATTGAATTCCTCGGACCCATGGCAGGGGTCTATTTCAGGTTTTTTGTATTATTTTCTCTTCCCTTGTTTTGTTATTTCCCTTTCTGTGCTCATTTGAGTCCAAGTCCGTTCAAGTGTGTGTACTCTCCGCTTTCTGGTCTTTCAATCTTATGTCCATGTATAAATGAATAGGTCAAGAGGAGCTGTTTAGTTCCAAAAATTACACCTCAACTGAGAGTCTTAATTTCCAATCCATGGCAGTCATTCGGAAATTTGCTACATTCTTATTCTGATAATCTTATTTTCAAGAGGGATCTTGAGAAGAAGGCAGACGATTATGGGAGGCGGAAATTTTTTTGTTCCTGTGCAAACAGTGACAGATTTTTCTGAAATAAGTTATCAGTAATGTTTCTATATCATTATCCCACTTTATAAGTTACATGTTTAAGTTAAATTACGGAAGAAAACGGTCATTTCTCATGTGAATATTTAATTTCTTTTGGGACATCGTGCCACCCTCGAGCTATCGGTTTAGGAGTAAAGCTGCAAATCTTCACAATCTCTTCCCCATCCATATAACAGAGGCTTTGAAGCGTTCTTTGCTGCATTTGATCAGGAGGTTTTGAGTACTTTCCTAGTCATCTGTTACAGTTTCGCCTTGTAGACTAAGATAACTGATGTGGTGTCACAAAATAACATTTTTTGGCCAAATCTTCATTTTACAGTTACCAGGCTTTATCTCCAGGATGCACTGCGTCATGGGTAGAGGTAATCCACGTCTCTAACACTGTTGCTTTTTCAAGTTCCAGCTTAATAGTATTCAGTTTCACTCTCATCTCTTTCGCCATCACCTCAAAAAATTTATTCTTGCGGGGCATGGTCCTGTTCTAGCAATGTCGAAAAAAGGGGGCGGTCGGGGGAGAAGTGGCGTGGGAAGTGTTCGAGGCAAGTGGAGAAAGAACGGGAGAAGCTGGAGGGAGAGAGGGGGGAGGATCGGAGAAGAGCGATGAAAATAGCCGGAGGAGAGGGCAGGGAGGGGGAGACGGGGGGATGGATAGATGGGGGCGAGGGACGCGATAGTGGGACCGAAGGGAGAGCGGAGGCGGGGGCGGAGGGGCGGGGGTCGGTGAAGAGAAGGGCCTCCGATGGGGGGCGTGAGAAAAGCTGGGCGGCGAGGAGGAGCGAGGGAGAGAGAAGAGAAGAAGAGAAGGCGGGAGGGGGGAGAGGGAAAAGGGAAGAAGAGGAAGGAAAAGGGGGGAGGGAGAAGGGAGAGAGGAAGGAGAGTGGGGAGGAGGGACAGGAGAAAAGATAGGGAGGAGAGGGGAGAGTGAAGAGGGAGAGGCCGGGGGGGCTCAGGGGGGGGCGGGGGGGGAGGGGAAGGTGGCAAAATCGAGGGGAGAATAGGAGCCAGGAAGGAGGGGGAAGAGGAGTGGGCGGGGAGGGAAGAGGAGGGGGAAGAGGGGGGGAGGTGGGAGGGCGAGTGCGAGGAGGAGAGAGGGGAGAGAGGGGAGGGAGGGGGGGGAGGAGAAAGAAAAAAGAGAGAAGAGGAGGAAAAGGAGGAGAAGAGGAGAGGAGAGGAGAGAGGAGAAGGAGAAGGGGGAAAGAAGGAAGGGGGGAGAGGGGAGAGGAGGAGGAGGGAGGCAGAGCGAGAAGCACGGAAGCGAGGGGCGGGAGGCGGCGAAGGAAGAGGAGAGTGAAGAGAAGAGAGGAGAGAGAGGGAGAAAGGGAGGGAGGAAGAGGGGGGAGAGGAGGGAGAGAAGAGAGAGGGAGGAAAGAAGG
>JAGVVM010011563.1:0-10389 GCA_019149425.1 Psidium friedrichsthalianum
AAACTAGATAGGTCCCAGATAACTGAGGAGCTGGTCACCTCTATTAGAAATGGTTCTCATGATGACAAGTCTGAAAGAAATTCTTTACACGTAGAGGGTAATTGTACGCCTGTACAACTTGATCTTAATGCTGAAATTTTCTCTGCCAACAAATTCGAGAGTGATGTCAATCCTAATCATACTGAAGAAACCAAGGAAAGAGATGAAGCCTCTTTGCTAATACAGCATGAAACTTCAAGCGATAATCATGCATACTCAAAGGGCCTTGACTGAATCTTAATGCAGAAGACCTTTCCAGCTCTGTGAATGTAAATCCATTTTACCCTTACAAAAATCTTGATCAGTTTTGAAGCCCGTGGATGCATCTGAGTGTGCTAGTTCAACTGGCCCATTGGAGGAGAAGATTCATTCAGGCTTGGAATGAAATGAAGCAAAATGGCTTCCTCTCGTCTGCTCATGGGGGCATACCAATCCCGAAGCAACGCGGTAGGAAGAGTAAGAATGATGTTCTTAAGAAAAAGCTGGAGCTTGCAAGAAAGAACAGGTAGATAGGTTCACCAAGATTGCTGCTCCTAGTGGTCTGCTCAATGAATTGAACCCTGGTATCATAAACCATGTCAGGAACAGAAAACAAGTCCATTCCATCATAGAGGCGTTGGTGAGTCAGGAAGGGCTGAAAATAGCCATGTAGGAAGTAAACAGGCTGGTCATTCGAAAGGTGAAACGAAAGAATTTTGTAATGGGAAGGCGTTGGGATGTTTTGATAGTTCAGGAAAGCATCTGCTTTCTTATTCATCTGAAAATGCAGCTCCAAGTTCTTTATTTGAGAGGAAGCAGACCGCAGGATTCCCGATGTCGATGATGAACAAGTATTCAGCTTCCATTTCAGAGCATGAAGAAGAAAACGGGGATCTGGGCATGGCTGGAGGATTGTGCAAGAAGAATCTTGTCTCAAACCCAAATAGTATTGGTCAGCATGATGGATTGGCGCTGAGATTGTCATCAATAACGAGTAAAGCATCTGAGATTACTTGGTCTATGTCCAACGAAGACTCAACTAATTTTAGCAGTGTTACTTCACTTTCTGTTAAAGGTAAGCCGTTTATTGTACATGTTTGTTCCTCTGCTTGTTCTAATGTTATTATTATCTTTTTGTTGTACTTAGTTCACAGTTTAGTTAATCTATCTTCCTGGATGCTTATGTCACATATTGTAGATTTGTTTGTCATTTTTTTTTTTTAAACTTTCTGTTTCGGGGGGGGAATGGTTTTCTTATTTGTTGGTATCTTATTTAATTCTTTTGGTGGGTGGATCATAAGGATTCTGCCGTAAAGTTGGTTTTTGCATGCCATTGTCCTGTAAACTCTAGTTGTGAAGGTTAAGCCGATTAGGAACATGCACCTTCAATTTTATGATGTTGCAATACACAATTCAAATGCCTTTTTAGCTGACAAATGAAAGTGCAATATTTTTCAGCTGCAACTGTTGCTTCCCAATGGTTAGAATTACTGCATCAAGACATTAAAGGACGTCTAGCAGGTAATACCCCATTGCACGTAGTCGCTAGAGTATAGGATCAAAGTCGACTATTTTGTCTGACTAATGATGTGCTCTCTTTAAATTGCAGCTTTGAAACGCAGCAAAAAGAGAGTTCAGGCTGTGATCAACACAGAATTGCCTTTTCTTATAGCAAAGGAGTTCTCGTCTAATCAAGAGAATAATCCTTACCTGACCAATAGTCCTATTGCTGGTATGCACCTATCGAAATGGAGTGCCCTCTTTGGTCAGATGGATAAAGCGCTCTCTGAAGAAGAGCAACAGCTTGTGAGTATTCAACCTTCTTCTTGAAGATTGCATATTTTCAGGACAGCTTCTGATTAGAGCTTTTGGTGGCGAAGTTCTGACTCTGCTATGGATGGCTTCTATGTCTCTTGCTGCACCATTTTGGTTTTCACTTCCTCTCTTGTTTCTTTACGTGGTGCCTTTTATGATATGGAGAATGCATCACCCTCCGATTAGCACCAGAGTCCCTCTTTTCGTGGATATATATCATTCATCTTTATGACTGTCTGTCTTACAAATTCCTCTCTCTCAGTTTTGGAGTTTAATTTCTCTATGAATTAATTTGAAAGTAGTTTAGTCTCACTTCATGAATTTTTTTTAGGAAATCTGGCTGAACCAAGTGAAAGAGATGCAATCGCATTGTGAACATGGCCTGCAACATGTCCAGTGGAATGTGCCCTACAGTTTGGAGAGCCTGGGAGCTACAGATATTATCTCTAGGTAAATGGCATAGCACAATTATTTACTAGCTCTTTTAGAGAATCTCGTGCACAGTCCCATGACACTTGTCTATGACGGCCAAAAAAAAAACTTGAATCAAGCAAACAGCTTGTCGGGTCATCATCACTGTTCATAGAGGTCTCGGGCAGGTTCGCAATTTTTCGTATTCCTCTATTTCCTGCAATGAACGTCACATGAAATAAATATTCTCTTATGGATTTTTCTTGAAATATGGGGTGAATATTGGTTAAATATTAGTGTTGATGGAAAGTTAAACCGTACTCAATCATGCTTCTTCCCTTTTGTCATGCAGTGTAACCTCCATGGTGCCTCTTGTGATGGATGCTCTGATCATGTATTATTTTGAGAATCTAGCACGCTTCTTGTTTGAAGCTTTATCTTCATATGGAGTTTGTAAGGGCAACATTGGTCTAGTCTTTAGACGTAGAGGTTTTCGCGATAGGAATTCCAAAAACCGTCTTTTTATCATAAGCAGAAATTTTCTTGATTCAGATAATGATACTTGAGATTCTGTCATTCTGTCCAACTTTAGCTACTACTTTTACACGTGAAAGTACTTTGTTTATCTGGAAGACGCTTGATAATTATAGTCCGTGTTTTGCAGATCTAACAAGCCAGATGCTTCCGAGAGAGAATTAGCAGTTCAGGCAGCTGCAGCTTCCATCTATTCAACATGCAACTTTCTACTGGCAAAGGATAACGTGTCCTGCTGCTGATGGACAATCTTCAACCGAAACTCTTTCTTTCATTCCTTTTGTACTTGTTCACATGTTCTCGTGAACCGGCATTGGATTTCATCTAGTTGAGTAGGCTTTTTACTGACTGTTAATGTAACAATAGCTAGTTAGCGATCCATTTCAGTGTAGTTTTAGAAGTAGAAGCTGATATTGTCCGAAGGTCAGTCTGTACTGAAGTTTAAGTAACACCCTAACAGTGTTCAAGCAATCTTTCTTGGAAGTTGAATGGACAATAGGATCGAAATTGGATCTTTTGTTGATTCAGATCACCTTCCGACAGCTGAAATGTTGTTTTCTCTTGCATCCAGAGGTTGTCGTCAGTACGAGATCTCTCTTAAGCAATACAATTTTTTTCAAGTACTTTATGCTTTTCATTGAATATTATGACTCAGGCAAACAATACTAGCATATAAATTTAAACACACCATCTTCGCTGTCAAAATTGAAAAGATAAAAAGCACATCTTTTTCTCAAGCATGCTCACTTCAGGCGGTCCACGTTTTATCAATAGATATCACAAGAGCAAAAGAGGAAAATCTCAAGAACCCCTTAAAGCTAAAACGTGACTAATCACAGATCATTGTCTTGACAACGGTTTGTCAAGAGCATACACCAGTTTTGTACTAGCATGCACACCAGCCAGTGGTCGTTACAAAACGAAAACTGGAAAGAAAAAAGAATGCCAGATGAAAACGACGTCTTTTATAAGGGGCAAAATCAACAGTATTATATTTATATGTACAAGTCATTAACTCTGAGTTGCATACACGGGCTGCAATGGTGTACATACCCCAATTCGATACATTCTCTAGTGATAAATACACTGCCGTGTTGTGCACGGATTACAGAGCCTCTCAAACAGTTACAACACTTCAAATTTTTTCATGTGTCGCATACATGGGCTGCAATGTTCGCCAGAGTTCCCATTTCCCTCACATCAGTGCATCACTGGTCTACAGCCAATTTGAGGTCTGCTTGCATGACAGTGATTTCGAGGAAGCTTTGTCTGGGACTTTGGCAAGTGATCGGTACTGCAATTTGACGCTCTCTGCATTATCCAATGTTTTGACTACATACCTGTAAGGGCAGCTTACCATGTCAATGAAACAGCAACATGCAGAGAGGAGAATGAGCATGGAAATTTTTCTGAAAGAAAACGGTAGCACGTGGGAAACATCAAGGTCTTCCTTTTAAGTGCCGAATAACTTCCATGTTTTCTTTATATGCTTTTGAAGCAGAGAATTGATTGCAGAGTATTCTGAAATATTATGCACCAAGGTCAAGAAGGGAAACCAAATTTGACCAACCATCCATTTAAGCACTGCGTTGTTACGACCGCCTCACGTCCAACAAAGCGCTCTGGTGTCCTCTTGTTACCCTGAGTCAATGTTCATCCGTTTGTAAATGGGCATTTACATTGCAGATAATAACCAATCACTTTTCGGAAGACCAAACCTTAATAATGACGCGATCAGTCACAGCAAATGGAAACTGTACACCTCTTCCTCTCGTTGTATCCATGAGATTTGAGTCATTGCAGTTACCTTTCTCCTGGACAAAAGAAGCACTCTTAGAACAAAAGGCAAGGGAACATGTGGGAGAACTAGCATCCACGAATACAACTGACAAGTTACTCAACCCTAGAGAGTGCGCAAATAGCAATATAAGGGCATTAAAAGACTGTAATCAGAAGATGGAGCAGGCAGCATTCAGTAATTTATTGACCTTGCAAACACAGAAATAGGATTTCATATGGAAGAAAGCACAGGGCAGCACGACATGTGACGCCCTTGAAGAATCCTATTGCATTGTGTCAAATATACAATGGAGACAGACCTGGTCAAATCTCTCTCTTCTCCTTTTGGATGAGCGGTGGAAGAGCAAGTCCTCTTCCCGGAGGAATGCTTGTATGGCAGCTTGAAGAGCTGCATGGAAGAAAATATTAAGAAAAAATAGACATAATTAAATTAATTACTGAGTAGACACACTTTGACATCAGAAACAGTTTTATGCTCTAAGACTCAGCTTGGATGCAACTGCAATATATAAGCCCAACTGTAGTGACACAAAGTACTACTTCAAGCCAATCTTTCTTGTAGCAATTGAACTGGAAGATACACATTTCTCACTTGACCTAACATAAAATATATTCTGCGTATCAGCTATATATATTACGTTTTAACTTCCCATAAAATATTGATACTACATCAAATGATAATCTACAGCAAATCATTGCATCCTTCCATCTACTCAATATGCAGTGGCATCAGATGAAAATCAATCATCTGGATTATAGATTAATCTCATGTTATAACTTGCAAACATTAGTGTAGTACACAGGTTAAGAATAAGTCATTCATGATCTATCATCTGGATTATAGATTAATCTCATTTTATAACTTGCAAACATGGTAGTGTAGTACACAGGTTAAGAATAAGTCATTCATGATCTAAAACTCCCCATACATTCAATATACTTGAAGATAACAACTTCTACTTACAGAGATTAGGTAATATTGAGTCTTCTGATATCGACAGCTGACAAGAGGGACATGCTTTCTGAAGATGCATCATGCAATCAAAATCAGCATAGTTATTCAGCCACCATAAGAACACTTCAACAATGAAAAAGAAAAAGAAAATATGGTATAATAGACTGCGAAGAAAGTCGTAGGCAATTTAGACAAGCTCACACGAAAGGTGCCATATACCACATCATGTTTAGTGAAGGATTATATTTCAGTATGGGCCAATGTGCATAAATACCAGAAAAATACAATCTCTCTTCCTTTTATCCCATATATATTAGGGTTGTCAAGAATAGGCGATAGGCATGATATATTGCTTGAATCACTGTCCTCAATCAAGAACGGGAGTGGGGCGTCACAGGTTGGGCAAATCAGAAGACACTTCGCTGTCGCGGAATAACAGCTTACAATAAAAAACAGTTCGATGAGAAATGGTATGTTCATCCGCATAGCAGATGTTACAGCAAGCAACTTGGAACGACACTTGCATGTGCCAACTCCAGACAACCATAAGGCTCTGGTAAGTGCATGAGTAGAATTTTGATTTAACCCAGCAAGTTTGAAAAATCTCTGCTACTTCACAATGTTCTTAAGAAACTTTGCTTCTCAGCTGTGTTTATCCATGGAGAGAATACATGCAGATTGTCATGCTAGCGGACCCTGGTTGTAAGAGAGGGTGGCAACATTGAAGTGAGCAAAAATGGTGTGTTATTGTGGATGCACTTGAATGTATACAACAAAGTCAAGCTTTTCAGTTCTACCATAATGTCAACTTGTCAGTATCCTAACAATACAGAGTACACAACAATCTTTAACTTCCCACACCGGCACCTAAACATCAGTCTATAAGAAACTGAGATTGATTAAACTAATATTCCAAAGAGTACGACCTAGCAAACAATTATAAAACTCAAATGTGGAGGATACATAACTCGAAATAACTACTAATAAGGGGTCCAAATAGGAAAGGTGTGGAAATGAAAGTTTGTTGCCAATGCAACGTCCTTATTTTCAAATCTCTTATTCATGCTAAGTAAAATTAAAAAAACAAGGATTTCCTTTAAATTAGTTCCCAGATTTAATAGTCCTCTCTTATTCCAAAAAAAAAAAACCATTCAAACAATCCCGCCAGCACGCAATATATTTCAGAGTGACTCATTAAGTGGCTCATATTATCCCATGTGTTACGATGTTTCAAACACCAAGTCTCAAAACTCCAATTAAGATCTCTATCAAAATATGGATAACAAAATGTTGGAGAACCCACCATCCTAATTACATGCTGTATTCCACCACCTCCAAAAGGAATGTCCACATGGCAAATCATCGCATCATCCATAAGAGCCCCCCTGCATTTTTAAATTGAGATGGTCACAAAGATTTTCACCAAGAAAAAGAATGAATTAGAAAATAGAGAACAACCGATAAAAGCTACAATCTAAATCAATGCCACAGATCCTTAGAAGGAATAGAGAGGTCACACGGCTTCACTCCAATCCCATGCTTTAGCAAGAGGTACATTCCTTACAGTTTCCTACCGGAACGGATTACAAATGTTCAGAACAAGTTCACAGCAGAAGAGAATTGCTGGTTATACATGCAAGTGCTTGATCATAGACTAGTTTGGGTTTCAGAAAGTAGAGATGAATGATGCATCAGTAGTTCCATTTGGCAATCAACATCTTAAGTATAACCTAACTTGTACCAGAGGAATTGAAATGAAAAGCCATAAAGTAGCAATGTAGTTGAAAAGAAAATGAAAGGTATGTTCATTCGCGGAAAATCAACGATTTGAAAAACATTTTCTTAAAATGGTCATTTGGATCATTTACAAAAATGTATGAATGAAAAATATTTTCACTAGCAATGAAAATATTTGAGTGTAGATTGTTGTTGATAATGAAACTTTGTTCTGACTAATATTTTTAAAACAAAGGGATGAATCAAAATGATCCCAACAAGAGGTTTCTGAACACAACAAAGCTGAAACAAAGAAACAAACAAAGACACTTGGCTATTATGAAATTTTAAAGGAGATATTTGCTATTTCGGTTTCAACTTGCGTTACCAGCACGAGATTCACAGAAGAACATCATCATGTAAGAGGCCATCGCTTTAATAAGTCATATTCCACTGATCAATTTAGAACATATCTGCAATTTCCCTGGCTCTAAGTACACTTAACAGAATCTGTCATGACAGACAAAACATGATGGGATGTAAGCTAAGGCAACACTAGGTTAAGTCAGATTATAATTATATAAACGACGAAAAGGCATGCAACATGCATCTCGCCAACAATGCTGCTTCTTGCAAACAGGTTACGCAAACTATTTATCTTGAATATGCATAATAACCTCCATGTCGAAGAAGAGACAATATTTCACATAAATCTCCATCACCATAAAAGAAGCCATGCATACCTAGTCCATAAAAGCGGGTAAGCAGCCTAATTTTCCAGAACCTACGTAAGAACAATGTCTCGATTACTACTAGTTTTCTCATCACAAGCACAAAGCTCACCCCCATCAAACTAACTACCCGAAAGAAGAAAATAAGGCTCCTGCCACATAAAATATGCCAAGATAAATGGAATACAACATGTGCTACGTCAAAGAATCCGAGAAAATGTCTCTCAACGACTTCTCCTGAAATCATGGATAACAAACCATCCTTTCTTCCGCTAAATCCGCAACACTGTCACAGCTACCACATCCTCTTCCTTACCAATCCTTATCCTGAAATAAATGGGAGTATAAATTCACCCTCCGGCTCGACAAGTGACCCGCATTCTCAAAATTCCCAATTCGCACTCGCTGTGTGAACGAAAATCTGAACTGATTCATCAGCAGCGAGTGGACTCTGGGAATTTTGCGGCATTGCGGTCACTATGCGGCAGCCGGAGGGTGAAGTGTATACTCACAGTATTTGCGAGGAGAAAGGATCTGGTAGAGGACAGAAGGATGTGGTAGCTGTGGACAGTGGTTGCGGATTTAGCGGAAGAAAGGATGGTTTGATTATCCAGTGATTCAGGAGAGTCGTGAGAGACATTTTCTCGGATCCTTTGACGTAAGCCAAATGTTGTATTTTTATCTTGGATATTTATGTGGCAACAGAGGAGCCTTATTTTTCTTTCTTTTGAGTTAGTTAGTTTGATGGGGGTGAGCTTGTTGCTTGTGATAGAGAAACTAGTAGTAATCGAGACATTGGTCTACGTAGGTTCTGGAAAATTAGGCTGCTAACCCGTTTACTCGGACTAGGTATGATGGCTTTTTATGGGTGGAGATTTATGTGAAATATTGGTCTCTTGCTTCGACATGGAGGTTATTATGCATATTCAAGATAAATATTTGCGTAACCTGTTTGCAAAGAGCAGCATTGTTGGCGAGATGCATGTTGCATGCCTTTGCGTCGTTATATATAATTATAATGACTTAAACCTAGTGTTGCCTTAGCTTACATCCCATATGTTTTGTCTGTCATGACAGATTCTGTTAAGTGTACTTAGAGCCAGGGGGAAATTGCAGATATGTTCTAAATTGATCAGGTGGAATATGACTTATTAAAGCGATGGCCTCTAATGTGATGTTTCTTCTGTGAATCTCGTGTGGTAACGCAAGTTGAAACCACAAATAGCAAATATCTCCTTTAAAATTTCATAATAGCCAATTGGTCTTGTGTGTTCTTTGTTTCAGCTTTGTTGTGTCAGAAACCTCTTGTTGGGATCATTTTGATTCATCCCTTTGTTTTAAAAATATTAGTCAGGAACAAAAGTTTCATTTCAACAACAATCTACACTCAAAATTTTCATTGTAGTGAAAATATTTTCATTCATACATTTTTGTAAATGATCCAAAATGACCATTTTTAAGAAAATGTTTTTAAATCGTTGATTTTCGGACCGATGGAACCATACTTTCATTTTTTTCAACTAACATTGCTACTTTATGGCTTTTCATTTTCAATTCCTCTGGTACAAGTTGGTTCTAATTAAGATGTTGATTGCCAAATGGAACTACTGATGCATCATTCATTCTCTACTTTCTGAAACCCAAACTAGTCTATGATCAAGCACTTGCATGCTAACCAGCAATTCTCTTACTGTGGCGAACTTGTGTCTGAACATTTGTAATCCGTTCCGGTAGGAAAACCTGTAAGGAATGTACCTCTGCTAAAAGCATGGGGATGGAGTGAACCGTGTGACCTCTCTATTCCTTTCAAGTCTCTGCTGATGATTGTAGATGTAGCTTTTATCGGTTGTTCCTATTCTAATTCATTCCTTTTTGGTGAAAAATCTTGTGGGACGCATCCAATTTAAAAATGAGGGGGCTCTTAAGGATGATGGATGATTATTGCATGTGGGGACCCATCTTGGAGGTGTTTGGAATACCAGATGTAATAGGTGAGGTCGGGTCTCCTAAACCGTTATCATATTGAAGAGATCCTAATGGAGTTGAGTATAGTGGGTGTGAAACATCAACACAGGGAATACGAGCACTAAGAGCACCTGAAATTAAGCTGGCTGGGATGTGTGAAGGTTTTTTTTTTTGTGGAAAAGAGAGGACTATAAACTGGGGAATAATAAAGGAAGCTCTGTTTTAATCTACTAGCCAGAATAAGAGATGGAAAAATAAGGACGTGCATGGCAACAAACTCATTACCACACATCCTATTGGACCCCTGTATAGAGTAATTTCGGAGTATGTACTCTCCACATTGTATGTGTTATATATGTGTGTGTCTAGTGCGTTACTCTTGAAAAATTAGTTAATCAATCCAGTTCTTAAGACGTAGTTAGACTCATATATTTTTATTATTTA
>JAGVVM010011564.1:0-14760 GCA_019149425.1 Psidium friedrichsthalianum
TAGAGGCACGTCGCATTCGCATTTAGAATTAGGATAAACTTATATGTCCCCTTCATCCCTACTCCTTGCCTCCTCCGTTTGAATGTAACACGAAAACAACCCTTCATCACCAAGTGTCTCTGCAACCCAGAAATGCACCCTCTTCCACAAAATTTTGTTGTTAGGTGGGGACAATGTGCCACAGCGGTCGATTAGGACGTTGATATTATGTTATATATAAAAAATCAGACGGTAAGTCAACCCCAACTACTATACTTTCTGAGAATTGGTTGATCTAAAATAAAATAAGGGGGAGTCCTTTTCAAGGATCCAAGACCATAGGTGAAGGAGAAGCTCACTGTCGCTACACGCAGATAGATATCCAGTCTCATCTTAAGGATGCTGACATTCACCACCTACTATTGATTTCTCGAATTCTTGTGATATTGTTGTGCTACCGATCTTCCTTTTCGGTCCTGAGAGCGAGCTGTGGTAATATTACATGACACGGCTGTCCCATTTCGGTATACCAATTTTGACCATCCAACATTAGAAAACGACATATCTGACCCCTCATGAGAATTAAGCCATCCATTCCGCAATAGCCAGAACACCTTAATTGACTTTCTATGGTGAGATTATGAAGAGGGTTCTCCACACAGGGAACACGGGACTGAAGTTCGAAACTCGCAAGTCAGGATAGAGGAAAGATGTCCGTACTGTACGGGGCTAAACTGGAAAGAGGACTATCAATTGCTTTTGTCCAAAAGCAATCGAGCAGAAGAATCAGTTGAAGAACACTAAAATTCACAAGCCCTGCGTTTCTTAAACGAGAAATTCTATTTCTTTTTTCAACACGGAAAGAGAAATAGAGAACTCGCTTCACTGGGAGATACTCAATGATCAACTGGCAATTTGATACGCTCAGCTTCAGCAGACTCTTAGCAAGACAAGACCTCGCTTTTCCCAGGTCAGTGACCAATGATGAGCTAAAGAATTAGGCTCCATACAGCTGCTGTTTGTATTCCGTGTTTTACGCGATGAATTGGGGTAACTAGCAAAACGAAGGCAAGATTGTAAGAGCATGAGAGAATAAGAGGCCAGCTAAATAAACCCCCGGAATCTACCGGAACCAGCAGAAACGCGAAGCTACTTACAACGCTGGAAAATGAAGAGGATGGAGAGAAGTGGATACGACGAAGAATATGAGGAGAGAGAGAGAGAGAGAGAGAGAGAGAGAGAGAGAGAGAGACCTGAGAGCAAGAGAGGAAGGGGGTGGGTGGTTCCAGATCTGAGAGACGACTCGCTTGCCGATTGCCGCGATCCCAGAACTCCTCAAGGTGGCGGCCATGCAAAAAGATCTCCCTCTGCGTGCTGAAGGAGACGACGGCGACGGCGAAGAAGACGGATGGAAAGGGGAGATGAGTGAGAAGTCTGATCGCCGGAAGGAGCCCCGTCGCTTTATATAAACGGATCGCAGAAAGAGATGGGTGAAGCTGAAGCCCGATCCAAACCCAACTGCCATTGCAATGCAAGAGGTCGTTAGGTCCACCTACCCCAGTCCCCATAGTACGGCGCTGTTCTCCCCCAGTACCGTCCACTTTCCTCTTTTCTCTCCTCTTGCTCCAATCAAATGAGGACACGTGGGCCGGGGTGTATTGGTCCCGGCCCACCCAATATTTCCTCTTGCTTGACTGAATTGCCCGCCAAGTAGGTAATCGAATTAAATAATAAAAATAAAGCGATTTAATTTTCGTGTTTCTTAATAAAGAAAAATAACGTGGAGGGTGTTTCGAGGGTCTACTCTAGGGAATCGAGAATGTGGAACGGAATATGCTCGGATTTAACGGCGTTATTTGGGTTCTGTCTCTCCTTGGGTCAATTACATTATTATAAAATAAAATAAAAAAAATTGTTTCTTGGGGTTTCGAGTCATGGTCGCCGGATTTAATTAATTGACCAGTGGCAGTGACGGAATTGAAAATGCCGCATGCCAGCCTTTCTCGCATCGTATCATTTCATATCATGCCTTTCCTTACCACTAAGACAGCGCATTAGAATTTCATTTCCCAGACCGCACTTGATATTATCCACCGGCTTTGTATTTTTTTTCATCTTTCGTGACCATAGTGCCTTCTTGAATCCGGGACACGTGCCACCATCAAGAGAGAGATGCTTGACTCAATTTGATGGAGCACCCGATATTGGTCACCTTCACCTTGAAGCTGGTCCCCAAGATTGTGACAAATGACAATAGCATCTCCCTTTATCTTTGTAGATCTTGCTATCCAATTTCATATTAAGTTTTTTTTTTAATGAAAGAAAACGGGATGTTTTACCAACATATAACGGCAGCGGAATGGAGAGTTAAATTTGTTGAGATGCGTGAAACTTGATTAAGATAGTCGTGACAACACTTAAAATGATAAAAGTAACTACATCACATAACCACTCTGGGATTGAACAAGATAATAAGAATTACTTAGTTTTTATAGTCATCATCGAAGTACTATGAATAAAGTTACCATTCATTTTTTACCAGGTAGTGAATTGAGAAGGCGGGTGTAGGGCAAGTTGGGAAAATTCTTGAAAAGTAACTTTGGATCCCAAGATCCGTTGACCGAAATAATTGTTACCACGATAAAATCCCAAAATTTCGCCCGTTCAAAATCCCAAAACTGCTTAGTAATTATTATTATTATTATTATTATTGTTATTGTTATTATTATTATTTGTTTCAAACTTGCTCCGAAAATTAAAGAAGTAGCAAGTTTATGAGAATCACATCCCCAATGGAGAGATCATTCCTTCCCTGAAGACACGAAAAGGTGAAAAGAGGAAAAAGAAAAGCAATTAGCGGAAGCATGACGGCATTCCCAATCCGAGATAGCTTTTCCCCCAAATGTTGTTGCATCGGAGTTCCTTCCACGGATCAACAACATCCATAGTTGCCTAATGAAATCACTCGTCGTGCAGTGTAGTGCCGTAGGGATTGAGAAAAACGATGGAGGGACAGGCCCGTAGACGCAATTTCAAATCAAGTTCTGAACTTGAGAATCGGTAAGTTCCCATGTTTGGCTTGAACTCGCGGAATCCCATGAAAGGGAACTTCTTTTGCACTAAAAAAAAAAAACAAGGGATCAATTCCAAGGCATCCGATGATGGCTAACAAGAAAAAAGAAAAAGAAAAAAGAAAAAGAAAAAGAAAAAAGAAAAAGGTATCTGTATCCGATTGGTTTGGGGTTGGCTTGACGTTTGAGTTTTGTCATATGAGCACTTGATTTGCTTGTGTTGGGCCAGATTTAAGTCACATGGACTCGGGGTTAAGAAGCTGCTGAGGGCCTCTCTGGTCTCGCTGACGGATTTCACTTTAAAGATTGGGCCTCGTGATTTGGTTGCTTGAGCTTCACACTCAAGGATTGGCGATGGCGGGAAGATGCGGAAGATCAGCCATGTATAGTAATTACTAAAGTATTGTAAATAATTAGAAATTGATGTCGCGAGACCGTGCACAGGAACAGCTCACATGTTCCCATATTTGTCTGATCACTAATAGATTATAGATTCCTTATGTTAATCCAAAATCACTTTTTAAGG
The DNA here is from genome assembly GCA_019149425.1 of Psidium friedrichsthalianum. NCBI lineage: Eukaryota > Viridiplantae > Streptophyta > Magnoliopsida > Myrtales > Myrtaceae > Psidium > Psidium friedrichsthalianum. The sequence continues at coordinate 3,577 of JAGVVM010011564.1, forward strand.
GAGTGCATATCCATTGAAATATTCATACACGGAACAAAATCACAATTCTTTTCTTTATATATATATATATATAGTGGCTCCATTACCATTTTCATAAGTTGGACATCCTGATGAAAATTGTTGGGCCACCAAACACAGACCTAATTCCACAGTCTGGTGCTCCCTTCATCAACATTATTTGGAAAACTGAAGCTAAAGTCCAAGTCCCAATGGCAATGAAGAAGCTCTCCTCCCCTTGCCTACTTCTCATTTGTTTCGCTTTACTCATCTCAACCTTCTGCGCCACCGCAAGGTCACCGTCGTCCACACATGGTCTCACTGCCCATCTCATCCACCGCGACCACATCCACCACCCCGGCAAAGCTCCTGCGGAGCGCTACGCCGATGCGTTCCGACGCTCCCTTGCTAGGGTGCAACGCCGTTTCGATATGAATGTTCCTATCCCGCCGTCCTTCCATCTCGACACGGCTCAGTCCAAAATCCTCCCGGACAACGGCGAATATGTCCTGAAGGTGTCGATAGGGAACCCGCCCTTCGACGTCTACGCCATCGCCGATACCGGCAGCGACCTCTTCTGGGCTCAGTGCCTCCCCTGCGATCAGTGTTACCCTCAGAAAAAGCCCAAGTACAACCCGAAATCGTCCTCCACGTACCGCGACGTCGCGTGCCCGTCCCAGCAGTGCCACCTCCTGGACACCACCTCGTGCGTTCCTCCCTCCAACACGTGCAACTACACCTTCGGATACGCCAGTACGTCCCTGACGAAGGGCGTCCTCGCGACGGAGACGCTGACCTTCGCATCCGCCGTGGGGCCGCCAGTGAAGCTCCCGAACGTAGTGTTTGGCTGCGGTCACAACAACACCGGCGTCTTCAACGACAACGAGATGGGGCTCGTCGGGCTCGGGAAAGGCCCCGTCTCACTCATCTCACAGATAGGCACGTCGTTCGGGGGCAGACGATTCTCTCAGTGCCTAGTCCCCTTCCACACCCCGCCGACCGTCACGAGCAAGATGAGCTTCGGCAAAGGCAGCGAGGTCTCAGGGCCCGGCACCGTCACGACCAGCCTCGTGGCCTTGCAAGACCCGACCTACTACTTCGTGACTCTGGATGGGATCACTGTTGGGAGCACCTACCTGCCTTTTAACTCTTCTGGGGCAGGCGCCATCACGAAGGGGAACATGTTCCTCGACTCAGGGACGCCTCCGACGATCGTTCCGAGAGATTTCTACAACAGGTTGGAAGCAGAGGTGAAGAGAGTGGTGCAGTTGCCACCCATCGACGACCCTCAGCTAAGGCCGCAGCTGTGCTACGGGAGGGACGTGCTGGCGGCGGGGCCGGTACTGACGGCGCATTTCGACGGCGAAGCGGACGTGGAGTTGAAGCAGACGAGCACGTTCATAGAGGCTAAGGATGGCATATTTTGCTTCGCCATGACTCCCACTGATAGTCCTGGTGGGATATTCGGCAACTTTGCTCAGACTAATTATTTGATCGGGTTCGACCTCGATAGGAATACCGTTTCTTTCGAGCCCACAGACTGCACCAAGCTTTGAACCCTCTTCTTTGCATTTTGTCATTATTTGGATGAACAAATTTACTATAAAAAAAAAAAAAATTTATTTCTCAACCCGTGCGAAAAGGGTGATGATATGTTCAAACGATTGACAAATGCCCTGACGTGGACACAGCCAGCACACTCTCTCCCAAGTCCCCACTCCCCGTCTTATTTGTTGCTCATAATCTAGAAAGTCATTTCCGACTCTACATAATCTCGACCATTGGATTCCTATTCGTCAATTCCTGGACTGTAGGCCGATCATCATAGACTTTTGTTTCGCAATCGACGTTACGATCTAGCTTTGTTGCTCATAATCTAGAAAATCATTCCCGACTCCACATAATCAATGTCACGGCATACATGTGGGCATATCGGTCCAATGAACAGTCTTTTTCAAACGGTAGAAAATGAGCCGGGTCAATCGATCAACTATTACCCAAATGGCATCATGACTTCTCGACATCCTTGATAATCCTTGCACAAAGTTCATTGTTATGTGTTCTCATTTCTACTCAGGGATTTCTAATGGTCTTAGCAATCCTGTCGACTTGCGGTGCTCAGCCTTTACTTGCCGACACATCAAACACTTTGAGACGTGCTTAGTGATATCCAACTTTATTCCATTCCACAAATAGTGTTGCCGGAGATTTATATTCATCTTAGCATTTTCCAGATGTATACTGTAATTACTTCTATGTGCTTCTATTAAGATCTCCTCCTTTAGCCCTTCACCCATAGGTATACATAGTTGTCCTTAGAGCTTTATTGTTTCATTATCCGTTTTATGAAAATCTGGCCTTTTCCCTTCCAATATTCCTTCTCGGATTTTCAAGATTTCAAGGTCATACTGATATAACCTCTTGATCTGTTGGACTGTCTCCGATTCAATTCTCAAGGTCACTAAGATGGTAGTGAGATTATTTACCTCAAATTTAAACTCTAAGCGTGAGGTCCATTCGCGAATCATCATGCTCGCTACACTGTCGACTTTCGACTGAGAGCATCCTCTACCTTATTCGCCTTTCCTGAATGATATAGGATCTCACAGTCATGGTCCTTTAACAATTCCATCTATTGCCTTTGCCTCATATTCAATTCTTTATGAAAGAACAGATAGTTAAGGCTCTTATGATCGGTATATATTTCAAATTTCTCTTCATATAGATAATGCCTCTAAATCATCAATGCAAATACTATTGCCGCTAACTCCATATCATGTGTGGGATAGTTCAACCCATACGGCCTTAATTTCTCATAGGCATACGCAACAACCTTTCCATGTGGCATGAGCATACACCGTAGCCCTTTATGGGAGGCATTACTATAGACCATAAGTCCTCTAGATCCTATCGATACAGTCAACATTGGTGTTGTAGTCAATTTCTTTTTAAGCTCTTGAAAAGTCCTTTTGCATTCATCCGTCCATTCAAACTTTGCACTTTTCCTTGTTAACTGTGTCAATGGCTAGCCAAGGGTGAAAATCCTTCTATGAACCTTCGGTAGTATCTCGTAAGTCCCAAGAAACTTCAAACTTTAGTTACCGTCATCGGTCTTGGCCAATCGATTACAGCGTTGACTTTATTTGGATCCACTGATATTCCTTTACCAGTCACAACATGACCCAAGAACGTCACTCTATCCAGCCAGAATTCACACTTATTGAATTTGCATACAATTGATGTTCCCTTAACGTCCGTAGCACAATCCTCAAGTACTATTTGTGTTCCTCCGGTCCTTTCGAATATGTTAGGATATCATCGATAAACACAATTACAAACTAATCTAAGAATGGCTTAAACACCCGACTCATCAAATTCATAAACGTTGTGGGTGCAATAGTCAAACCAAATGGCATGACTAAGAACTCATAAGGTTCATAATGAATCCGAAATGCCGACTTCACTTTGCCGGTGATCCATGTTTGACGGCTTATATCAAGAAATTGCAACGTCGGATATTTCGATTACACAAATCGTTGATAGCACTGAAGTGATCTTTTTTCTTTTTTTCCTTCAAAAGTGGCATTAAAGTGTGCACGTAGGGAAGTTATGACAATTTTAGTGTCTTTTTCTCATGATCTCATATTTCTCATGCTGTCCAATCTTAGATTTTCTTCACTGATTTTTCCCCATCTGTTCACAATATACATATCTCACGTTTGTTAATACTATCAAGGGAAGATCTAACACTCTATGTTGTATTGACTGATTGCGGAATTCTCCTCGCGGTCATGAAAACACAACATGAAATTGATGGGAGCCCCGAAAACTCCAATCGTTAAGACAACGGGGCAGATGTGGAAAGATCGGCCATGGATAGCCATTTGAAAATAGGATAGTTACTCACAATTAACATTGGAAAGATCATGCACAGCGACAGCTCACATATATATTTCCATGTGTTGATGGATGAATTTTACATTCCTTGCTTTAACCCAAAACCACCTTTAAGGGAGTACATTCATTGAAAATGTACGTATATGGAACAAAATCACCGTTCGTTCCCTTATGTGGATCGAACCACATTACATTGGCATTACCACTTTATAAATTGGACATCCTGATGTCGGTCGACCAATACACAGACCTAGTTCCAGATTCTGGTGCTCCCTTCAGTATAACATTATTAAGAAAACAGAAGCAAGCCCAGTGGCAATGAAGAAGCTCTCTTTCCCATTTCTACTTCTCATCTCTTTCGCTCTACTCATAACGACCTTCTGCGCCACCGCAAGGTCACCTTCGTCGTCGAGACAGGGTTTCACTGCTCATCTCATCCACCGCGACCACATCCACCACCCTGGCAAAGCTCCTGCGCAGCGTTACACCGATGCGTTCCGACGCGCCTTTGCCAGGGTCCAACGCCATTTCGAGATGAACGTTCCTATCCCGTCGTCGTTCCATCTCGACACGGTTCAGTCCGAAATCATCCCCGACAACGGGGAATATCTCCTGAAGATGTCAATAGGGACCCCACCCTTCGACGTCTACGCCATCGCCGATACCGGTAGTGACCTCTTCTGGACTCAGTGCCTCCCCTGCGATCAGTGCTACCCTCAGAAAAAGCCCAAGTACAACCCGAAATCGTCATCCACATACCGCAACGTCGCGTGCCCCTCCCAGCAGTGCCACCTCGTGGACAACACCGTGTGCGCTCCTCCCTCCAACACGTGCAACTACACCTACGGATACGCTGGTGGCCTGACAAAGGGCGTCCTCGCGACGGAGACGCTGACCTTCGCATCCACCGTGGGGCCGCCAGTTACGCTCTCGAACGTAGTGTTCGGTTGCGGCCGCAACAACTCCGGCGCCTTCACCGACAACGAGATGGGACTCCTCGGGCTCGGGAAGGGACCCGTCTCACTCATTTCGCAGATAGGCACGTCGTTCGGGGGCAGGCGGTTCTCTCAGTGCCTTGTCCCCTTCCACACCCCGCCGACCGTCACGAGCAAGATGAGCTTCGGCAGCGGCAGCGAGGTCTCAGGGCCCGGCACCATCACGACCACCCTTGTGGCCTTGCAAGACCCGACCTGCTATGGTGTGACCCTACACGGGATAAGCGTCGGAAGCACCTACCTGCCTTTTAGCTCTTCTGGGGCGGGCGGCGTCACGAAGGGGAACATGTTCCTCGACTCGGGGACGCCTCCGACGATCGTGCCGAGAGATTTCTACAACAGGTTGGAAGCGGAAGTGAAGAGAGTGGTGAAGTTGCCACCCATCGACGACCCTCAGCTGAGGCCCCAGCTATGCTACGGGAGAGACGTGCTGGTGAAGGGGCCGGTGCTGACGGCGCATTTCGACGGCAAAGCCGACGTAACGTTGAAGCAGACGAGCACGTTCATAGAGGCTAAGAATGGCATATTTTGCTTCGCCATGACTCCCACTGACAGTCCTGGTGGGATATTCGGCAACTTTGCCCAGACTAATTATTTGATCGGATTTGACATCGATAGGAATACTGTTTCGTTCAAGCCAACCGACTGCACCAAACTGTGAACCCTCCTTTTCTTTTGGTTATTTATTTGGATGAATAAAAATTCGCTAAAAAAAGGTTTATTTATCGACCTTAAATCTTTTTCTCCGGTGTGAAAAAGGGTCGTCAAATGGTCAAAAGATTGGCAAATGCTATGATGCCCTCCTCTTAGTCCTAGTAGTTAATTACTGGATTCCCCTTCTTCAAAAGTTTATGTCTCGTTGATATCACAAGACACGTGAACAAAGCAAAGTAATTTATTCCGAAATGATTAGTGAATTCATTTTCATGTAATGTGAAAATCCAGCGGCATACCATAACTTGCTCCAGCCTCAAGCTACAGAGGTCTAACTCGTCAAGTCATCCTACGGACGAAAATGCTCAACCTGCGACTGGGACGTGATATTAACAGTAGCAACTACGACCCTCTTTTCTTGTACCAGTCCTGTCTTGGATTTTGTACCCTCATGGATAGCTCCGAAGATTGCACTGTGACGAGATTCCTGGAGCCACCTTCACTAACTTTACAATGTCCTCGAGAAAAAGATACCAGAGAGAGAGAGAGAGAGAGACTCGCAGAGAGAGAGAGAGAGAGAGAGAGAGAGAGAGAGAGATGGAGAGGAAGGTGGTGGTGATATGTAGCGTCGTGGGTTTCCTGGGGCTCCTCTCAGCTGCTACGGGTTTTGGCGCAGAAGCCACTCGGATTAAGGTACTGCTAATCTGTCGCTCATTGCTCTGAGCTTCTTTCTCTTTCTGTTTTTGTTTCAACAGGGCTCTGTTCTGGATGCTTAATTACTCTTCTTCCTCGGCATCGGTTTGATCATTTCTGGTCCTTCATAGAAAATCTCAGGAACATGTGCGATGCACTCGAGATTTTTGAGATTATTAAGCGATTATTGTTTCTACAACAGTTTAGCTGATCTTTCATGCGCACACACGTTTTAAGTGTTTGAAGATTACAACTTTGGAATTCTATCTGTTTGCCCATGTGTCCTTTTGGATTTACCTGATCCTTTTCTTTGTCATTACTTCACCTTTTTTGTCCTGATTTCTTCGTTTCCTTGGGTTTTTTCTTTGGCTTTACCCTTTTTTATGCGACTCCTTTCGGGGTTTGTTTCTCAATTCTGTTCCCCGTGAGTATGAACAACTTAAGAAGTACCTTAGAAGATCTTTGTTATCGATTAGTGCTATAGTTGTACTATTTCACTACAGATTGCAATTTTTTAATTCTCATTTTCCTGGAGTTCTCAAAAAGGAAAATGTAGATGAAAATACTATTGTCCTGTTCAGTCTCTTCAGTCGAATGCTGGAGTCTCTCAACTCTTTTGATCCAATTAATTTCAAGTTTTAGGTCACATCCTGCCTGGATTAATTTTTAAGCTGTGTTTTGCAACTGCTGGGGTCGTGATGAGACATTTTGACAAAAAAAAATATGAGCATATTTGCTGGAATACCTTGGTAGTTCTGCTTTAATTTTTGCAGAGCCTTCTTTTATCATGAAAACAAAATTTCTGCTGTCAAGGAAAATGCCTTTTCTGAAAGCATAGTTTTCCTGAAATGTTTCTGTTTGGATTACAGTACATTGTGAATTTGTTCATTCACACAGCAAAAGGCAGTCCATGAAACGGCAAATGCTTAATTGTTATCAAAGGAGGTCAATTGGGGCAAAGGGAATGCTCACAGCTGCTAAATAGGATTGAAGTCTTACTATCTTTGAGAAAATGCAGCCTAGAAAATACAGCATGACTATTTAGGCTGTTTTGATTAGTGCTATGCCATTGGATTTATCCCCTAAAAGAGCGTTCTACTTGCTAACTTGCAGTTTTAAAAGTTGCACATCGTCCACCTGTATCTTATGGCAACAACTATCGTAAGAAATTTATGGTACATTTTAAATTGATCTTATGAGCTCTAGGAGTCAGAGAGACGTGAAATTGGCATATTTTAAGATCTAATTGAACCTTGCAACCTTGATCTTTCCAAGAATCAAAACTGTAGTAATTGAAAGTCTGATAATAGGAATTTCACACATTTTTTAAGTATAGTAATTAGATAAAGTTCCTGGAGGTCTTCAGCTTCTGGGCCAAACGTTAAGCACATCTAAGCTGAAAATTACTACTCACTTAACCAAGACAAGAAGCCTTGAATAGTGTAAAAAAAAAATCACCTACAAGTAGCCTTTACCTTTTGCAATGGAGGAAGAACATATCTTATGGTTTGGATCAAATGAAATATGCGCTTCTATTGCTTGGTATGAGGCGCTGAGCCAAAGCAAACTTCCGATCTTTGTCTTGATTGCTGAAGTTTGGAATTGATGGAAAAGCACAAGTTGAAGGATCTTTAAAGAGTGTTCCGAGTGTTATTAGAGGAGCTTGGGTTTGCAGAGATAATCTTATTGCACAATTGTTAAACAAAGACGGATGACGAGATTTTAGGTGCTCATAGCACAAGTTTATAACTACAGGGTGGCAACTAGAATCTAGGTCCGACTGTGGGCATGTGCCCTGGACAAGTTTGGACTATTCATTGCAGTTTACCCTAGTTTAATTTAGAAATCCATAGCTCCTATCAATTGTGATTAGCTTGAGGACACGTGACATAAAGTATATTGAGTAATGGAATGCGAAGTGCCACCTGTGCAGTAAAGTCTAACCTTTTTTGCAACCAAAATGTGTTGATCAATGGATCTTCTGCACCATTGTTCTCTGTCATTCTTTGTCCATTCTACCCACTTATCACAGATCAGAGTCCTCATATCTTATCAGCGGAGAGTGAGTCTTGTGTGTATAAAGTCTGCGAATGAATGAGGTCCCAGCATTGCAATTTTTATGTATGTGGAATTTGGTCTGTATGCATACACATGCATGCAACATGTTGTCTTTATTCGTATTTCTCAAATAATTGATAGTTGCTTACCAAAAGAGAGAAAATGATCAGTCGTTTTTCCATTAATCAGGGTTCTGATGTGCATTCCACGGCTCCTACACAATGTGCGTATCCCTGGAGTCCAGCTCTGCCGCTTGGGTTAACAGCCGCTGTGGCTCTTATGATAGCTCAAGTAATAATCAATGTGGCAACCGGTTGTATTTGCTGCGGAAAGCACCCAAATCCATCAAATTCTAACTGGACCAAGGCATTGATCTTCTTCGTTGTTTCCTGGTAATTTTCACTGAAATTCAGGGATTCAAATCTGTTCCGTATTCCTTCATTGCCTTTGCATGAGTTTACTTACAAGAGCAGTATGGGGAATCCTAGCATGATGTCATGGATTGGCTTCTCAATTTTTGGAGTATTGAAGTGTTTTAGAGTCTATTCAATCTTATCTACTACGGAAAACAATGGCTTCATGTGATTTTGGTGCAGCTGCGACATTCTACTTTTTCCTTCAATCTATTGACAATCAGTTGCCCTAGATGGATGTCCCTAAGTAGTGGCATAACTGCAATTTCCTGGCTAATTAATAGTTTAATTACATTAAACATGCTTAGAAGGTATTGAAACTAATTCCTCAACAAAATTCTCAGAGCTTTAAGCTGACTAGATGATCCTTTTTGTGGCTCAGCTAACTGGACCAGGACTGGTCTTCTTCGTTTTTTGCTGGTATCACTTACTGGAAAATCCAGGGATCCAAATACATCTAGTACTCCTTTATTGCCTTTGCACAATTTTTCTTGCAATGTTGATATGTGGAATTCGAAACACTATGTCATTGATTGGCTTTTCGCTTTGTGGCGTATTGAAGTGTTCTACAGTCTATTTCATCTTATCTGCTGTGGAAAGCAATAACTTCATGTGATCTTTTGTTGTGGCTTGCTATGTTCTACTTTTCCCTTCAGTCTATTAGTAATCAGTAGTACTACCGGATATCCCTAAGTAGTGGTATGATTGCAATTGCCTTGCTAATTTATAGTTTAATGACAATAAACATGTTTAGAAGGTATTGAAATGATTCCTTAACAAACTTCTTCGAGCTTTAAGCTGGCTAGATAATCCTTGGTGTGGCTCTGCTATTAGCTACAAGAATAGTTTGAAGGTGTATATAAGAAGTGATCACTGGAGGATAGAGGGTTCTGAAGAATATCGTTAGGTTATTAAGGATGCTTCATGGCGAAGCAGATTTTTTTTTTAAAAACACGTCTCTATCCTCTGAAGTCCACCATCAAACGTAGATATTTTCCTGTTCCTGTTTCTCTATTGAGGAAAAGGAGGCCGGAGTAGATTTCCTTCATGAGATAATCATTGGATACCCGTGGGGAAGATAATAATTTTGTGCATAAATTATATAAAGTCTAGTAAATTTCATAGTCATGTCCAGATGTATTTTGAAGCAAAGGCCAAACAGACCACACTACTCCCAAAGGAGTGGAATTGGATGCCGCTCCCACAGGTGTATTTCTCGCTGTAGATGGCTAACGACGCCATGATTCTACTTTAGTTTGAAGTTTAGACAAATCTTGCAAATTTGGAAGGTGTGTTAATGCATTCATGGTATACAAATCACATTGACTGAAGGGCTGATAGATGTATTATGTACTGATGTAATGCAGGTTCACATTTATCATAGCATTTCTTCTGTTACTCACGGGCGCTGCACTCAATGATCAACATGGTGAAGATAGCATCTATTTTGGTAACTACTACTGCTATGTTGTCAAGCCAGGAGTCTTCGCCGGAGGTGCTATCCTATCACTTGCTAGTGTTACCCTTGGAATTTTATATTATCTCTCCCTTACTCGGGCAAAGGATGACGGACAGCCATGGGGTACCTCTGCTCCTAATCAAGGTGTTGGAGGCATTGCTTTGGGACGACCCCAAATTCCACCACAGAGCACTCAGGGACCCGTTTTCGTGCACGAAGATACGTACATGCGACGGCAATTCACTTGATCTGCAATTTTTTACTTTTGACTTCCTATGGTGGGTTTGCTTCAGAATTTAGGTCAATCATAGTACACTCAACGCAGATTCGTATTCCCCATCTGCTTCAATAGAACGTTATTAAGTTCTCTGTTGGGTGATGTGATTATTAGGCTTGCTTTCTGTGTTTGGTGAGTTCTCTGGAAGTTTTTTTTTTTTTCATTTGCTTCAATAGAACTTTAAATTAAGTTTTCCAGTAGGGTGCTAAGAAGGAATGACAACAGTTAAACTTGAGCTCACAAAAAATAATAAACGGCATCAGGAATCAGTGACTATCATGGTTGGAAAAATTTGTGATTCATCATGGAAACAATTAGGGAACAAAATATACACTGAGGAACACTCACAACTACTGGAACACTTGGCGACTGCATACAATATTCTGTTCCAAAATTTTTTGTTTCTGTTTTAGGCAAATCTATTTCATGGAACAGATTTTTGTTCCAGAATAGAAAAACAGATTTGGCATTGTTCAAACGAGTTCTATTTTAGTTTGGAACAGAAATAGAGAAACAAAACGTTTCTCATAAGAGGTCTCGAACAGCCTAAAGAAAGAAGATGACGACTACAGTCAAAACTTGAGTTCACCAAAATCATAATGAATGCATGTCACGCATCAGTGACTATCCATTTGAAAAACAATATTATGGTTGACATCATTTTGACTATAAAATATACAAATATACACTGAGGAACACTCAAAGCGACTGCTACATTTTCACTAGGTGCAATAATTGTCC
>JAGVVM010011565.1:0-10334 GCA_019149425.1 Psidium friedrichsthalianum
AGGGGTAAAATACGATCAAGCGATATGCTATCTTCTTTTTAAGAGCAGCAACACCAGAGAGAGACATTAGGATTTCTTCTACAACTACTGCCCTGACTTTGTGCTTGGGCCCGCCCTCCTGCCACGTTTGAGTTTACCTCCTCATAGGCAGGAGGGCCGCCTTTCAATGTGGGCTACGCTGCGGGTTGATCGTGTGGGCCGCCACTCTTCTGGGGACCTGTTACGCCTCTGAGGATCTCTGATCGCAAAGCTAGGTATCGTCTACAAGCCTTGTTCTTTACATCGCATTGTTTGAGCGTATCTACATATCACGTTCCTCGATCGTATCAATAAAACAAACCTGTTCACTCAGATCAAAAAGGGTCTCGACAATGCGAAATGGCTCTCTTGTACCTTTGAACAGCTTTTTGGTGATGACCCCCCACATGCAGTGCAATCTCTCCACACTAGCGCAAAAAAAGCCAACATAATTAGCAGTGTTCCCGTACTTATTTGCTCACTCGCAAAACCACGGCGACTAACAAGTCATATCTCAAGGTATTTCATGTTGCTCCAAATCAAGCACATCCTGCTTCTATGAGGTCTACTCCGTCATGTTATGCGCTCTAATTTATATGACACACTTCTGTTCAAATAACTCACTTATCATAACTCATCATCGAATAAAGTTTCTAAAGCATCCTTGTGACATGTTTCAGTGAATAAAGTCCATCTCAACTTGTCTTACATCTGCTTATCCTATTGTAAATCTTAGCCTCACTCAAACAGTAAGCATAGGGACATTGACACAATTCTTGGCATTTCTTATTATCCATCCTACTCCCAATCTTATCTTGATTGAATCTCGGACAATCAAAACTTAGCCAAAGAGTCTTTCAAAGAGGGATATCGTCTACAAAATCTTAACTTGTTATTATGGCATCATTTCATACTAAATCTTTTGACGATTTTCAATTTACTCCTAAACATATTGAGGATTGGTTAAATGAATAAGTGTGTTTCGTGAGGTGCCTTGTCAAAGCATGCCAATTCATCCACCTACCACTCTAATTAGATACATAATATATGTTTTGGTATTTTTTTTTTTGTAATTTTCTGTGTCCATGTGAACACACTCGCGATGCATCATGTACATTTTACTCTTTTCTATTGGAATCAAGATCTTTTTTAATCGTTAGATCAATATACATATTTCTTGCACATAATAGTCGTCCATCGTGTAACGTTGACATGCTGTATTAGTTTAACCCTCTATATTATAGGTTATCTACTCAATTACGATCGCGAGCTGGCTTAAATTGTGATTTGCCCCGATGAACATTAAGGTTTTCCACCTCCCAGTTGTCACTCTGACCCGAAATGATTGAAGTCAGCTGACCACTGGTCCAGGACCATGTCCTTCAGAACTTGCTTCTTTCTTGCCTATCTATCAGACAAGACCTTCTCCTATTATCGTTATGACCATTCTTTATTGTATCCTTCCGGTTCCTTCCGGAGTTGCCTTCTCCCGTCGTAATTCTCAGCTAATTCTCCTCCGTCATCGCTTTGTGAAGATCAGTTCCTCCGTAACCGACCTCCACGAGTTTCTCTTTCACCAGGACTGCTCGCCATCAGCTTTGCTCCTCTGCCACCGCGACCGCCGTCCATTTCATGCACTGAGGATCTCGGTGGCATCGACTCCTGGACTCCAACGTGGCGAATTCCTGAGGTGATTTTGACCCCAATTTGAGGATTAGGTTAAGGTGCTCCTAAGAACAAATGAACTTTGTCCCAATTCCTTAATCAAACAGATTTTTAAATGACTTGTTTAGAGGTTTAGAAAAGATTTGGCGCTGAAATAAGCGTAGTACACAAGTTGTGACGAATTCTAATATACCGTTAAAAATTGCTCTATATTTTCTCACCAATTATTTCACATCAAGGCCTATGCAGCTCATATCTCTCTGTTAGCTACTATTGTCATCAAATATGTCATATGGATATGTACATCTATGTAATGTTTACCATACCCTAATCAACAAAAAAATTGTAGCATTCAACGTGGAAAGTAACTATACATAATTTTTAAGTAACTAATAAGATGATTTTTTGCTGATAGGTTAGTATAATAAGAGATTTTAACATTATCATAGGAAGAGTGTAATCTCTGACAAAAAACTTTATCTTAATTAGCCAATCATTGATTTATTCACACGACACCTCCCTCAATATGTCTTTTTGGTAGTAATATTAATTCACTAGGCGATGTAAAATATTCTTGAAAAGATCTTTGACGTCTGTTCTTGACTTTGTTTCCCATTTAAGACCATCATAGTCATGAGACTAAACCAGTTTTAGGATAAAATTAACCAACCCCAATTGCCATCAAACTAAAGACATAGAGTGTTAATTGGGATGTTAAACATGTTTAATGGATCCGACCAATGGGCATTAAGCTCCAGCATAGGAAGGTACACGGACTAGCTTTGGGCCTTTTTGAAATAATTGTACTCTAATTAGTACAATCATGTCGCGTTCAATGTCGGAGACGAGTCAACAACTTGCAGAATTTTAATCCCCATGTGTAAGTTAGAATTTTTTTTTTTAAAAGACCACATGATATAATGGAAAATAGTGTGTGTCTAGCTAAATAATGGAAAAGGTTATAATTTAAATGAGCAACGCAAATGTCAAATTCATCAGATCTCATAATTATGTAAATTGTGAGTTTGCATTAAATATTTGTGGGCTAAAATTTCAACTCTTTTTCCTAGAATGACACATACGTACTTTCTCTGTCTTTATTACATTTTTTCCGATTTTTGCACCCACGCGTATGTTCATCAAATTGCTGTCCATATCGAACGTTGATTATATCTTATTACGCATTTCGGGCATGTGTATTCAACCGGTATCTACAATTAATATCTCATCAATAGCCTCAGTTTCAACCGATGTCGATACATCAAGCAAATTTAGTGCTAACGTCATGATTGAGTCAAACATCCCCGATGATTTTCTCCCGTGCATGCACAAGAATGATTTCCTGATAGCCGGTACCACAAATCTAAGCACGACATTAAAAACACGGGAGGTCATGCCATGTTTAATGCACTTACACATCGGGCATTTACATAATTAATTGCAAACTCACAATTTACATAATAAATTAGTTTTTGCGATATGCCCGATGAAATTACTATATCCACTTATACATCGGGCATCAATGTTAATTTCTCCTTTGAACTGGGATTCTTCCCTTTCAAACAAAATAAATTCTCGGAGATCGCGATATTCATAACGAGACGTATCGATAAGAATATTACATTAACAAGGTGGGTGATACGTCATATCCAATTTATATAATCTCGAGAACGAATCAATTGAAAACGTGAGAAAAGAAGGATCGAAACATATAGCGAAAACCATTTCCTTCATGTAAACAGGGGACGTGAAATGATGGTCGAATCGGGGTTGGGTTGGAGAAACACGGGATTGCGACTCGGATTCACGTAGCGTGATCCCCCACGCTCTTTTTCCCTCCAAGAAGAGCCGTCGAAGAGAAAGGAAGGTCACGAAAAGATAGGGACCAAGTCTCTGCGTGTGAATCTCACCTATCATCCACATATAAATGCGAACACCCGCGCACCGCCCCTTCTTCACTTCACCTCCCGCGACCTCCTTCAACCCCCGCGAAGCATTCATCAATGGCGGTCGTCACTCCAAATCTCATGGCTCCCCTCCTCATCCTCTGCATCCTCTCGATATGTTGTACTAACCCAACAGAAGGATGCTTTCCATGTCTGCACTTTTGTCCCGTTCATGCAAAATCTACTGTTTGCGTGCGAGATTTCATCGTTCGAAAAATCGAGACATGAACGAAAATATTTGAGCTGATTTTTTTTTTTTTTGGCAGGCAATGCTGTTGTATCAGGGACTGTCTTCACCCTCCAGAATCAATGCAACTACACCGTGTGGCCCGGCTCTCTCTCCGGCAACGCCGCTGCCCTCGGCAACGGTGGCTTCGCCCTGCCCCCGGGTAGCTCCGTCCATCTCCAGGCCCCAGCGGGCTGGTCCGGCCGCTTCTGGGGCCGCACCGGCTGCAGCTTCGATGGGTCCGGCGCTGGGACCTGCGTCACCGGCGACTGCCCCGGCGGGCTTAAGTGCACCGGCGGAGGAACCCCGCCGGCGACCCTGGTGGAGTTCACTGTTGCCGCCCCGAACGCCGGTGGCATGGACTTCTATGACGTGAGCCTGGTGGACGGGTACAACGTCGGAATGGGGGTGCGGGCGACGGGAGGCACTGGCGACTGCCAGTACGCGGGCTGCTCGGCAGACATCAACCCGAGTGCCCGGCGGAGCTACGGGTCGCCGACGGGACGGGGCGGGTGGTGGCGTGCAAAAGCGCGTGCGAGGCGTTCCGCAGGCCGGAGTACTGCTGCACCGGCGACCACGGGACGCCGCAGACGTGCGGGCCGTCGCAGTACTCGAAGATGTTCAAGAGGGCGTGCCCGACGGCGTACAGCTACGCGTACGACGAGGCCACGAGCACGTGCACGTGCACCGGGTCGGACTATTTGATCACTTTTTGCCCGGCCCAGTCCTGATGCCTTAGATTGCGAACATTATATTGTTTTGTTTTTATTATTACTTCAAGTGGTTTTAGATTCATAAACACTCAGCTGAACGTTGGATGGCACTTGGGGTTTTAAAGGTCTTGTCTTACCATGGGTCTCCTCAAGCGAGTAATTAATAAGGGTGATCGGTTCGGTTCAACTTGAAATTGAGAACCTAGCTCGACATGGTAGGTTCCTTCACCCTGGAACCATACAGGCGATGGTCCTTGTTCGATTCGTGGGCTGTCTTGGGAATTGATAGTGCTACTATTTTTTGTTGTGGTTTCTGCTATGGAAAAAAAAAAAACACTCACAAGGAAGTCGAAAGATATTACTCGGTCAATTTTATCTTTAATTTTCTTTTTATGGTTCTGCTTAAAAAAAAAAGAAATATACATACTCTGGACCGGTTCCGCTGGTTCGATCCGGTCCGATCCGATCTGTATGGTTCATTCCAAAGATCGTGCTTTTCTCCTTAGTAAGTATAGAATGTGGATTTATTGTTGGCGTAGCTCTTTGGTGTTTGGAGTAAATGTGCAAAGTGTTGAAGGTTTATGGGTTCCAGGACAATAAGGTGAACGTAAAGATGGTGGGAGAAAAGGCTTAAAAAAGTTAGATTGGGCTTAATCTTGTTAGAGCAAGAGATTGGGCTTAATCCCTAGCATAGTTTAGGGATTAAAATCGACATAAGATAGACTATTTTTAGCATGAAAATCTACCTAGAACGCATGCAATGCTGTCTGAGAAAGCAATTTAATTGAACATGCAAGTTATCTGTAAAATTCTATTTAAGAATTCAGTCTAAATTATAAGCGGCAGCTTTGCTTTTGAATTGATTATTAATCTAAGACCTCATGGACATAACTAATTCAATGTGTGTGGCTGATACCTAAAACTCAAATGATTTCGTTAGCTAATGTTATGCACTTGAATTCATCTAAATAGAAATTTTACCATATTTTATGGATTATCTTCCAAATTTGGATCGGCTTGTGGATTGAGGATTGCCACCGATACACAGCTGGATAGGGACTCACGGACCGGAGGTGAGACATGGCTGGACTCTTTGTTTACGAAAAGTAAATATTTTGGAAAATATTTTTCTAAAAATGTTCTCTTGTAAAGTAAAAATGAACGAATGAAAAAAAATATTGATCATCCACAAACTGTTTAGTATAGGATATGGTCGACAATGAAAATATTTTTTATTGATTAATTATTTTAAGCGATATTTATTCTTTTTTGCAAAACAAATGAAGGTAGCATTCCTCTTCCTGGTCATTTTCTTTTTGGGCCGGATTTCCTTAGACACTTTAGTACGCGGAGTTTTGGTAACCCGATAAATTCCTGTTGTTGGATAATACGTTCGTACGTGCAAGATATATGTTCGCTCATAAACAATAAGAGTTGGTAGACAAACCTGAATCGCAAAATGAACGCGTAGGTGAATTGAAGACGAGTGATCCGAGCCCACGAATTCACGTTGTGTACTTAAGACAAATTTGTCTCCTTAATCGGTACCAATGGTCTTGGACAATTGCCTCCAAGGATAGAACAGATCGCCTTTCTCTTTGAAGCGGTACTTCTTCAAGAGAAAACGCCGAACTCAACTTGCAGAGTAATCGCACGGAGATAAGAGTGAGAGTGAATGAAAGAATCGGTGAAAACTGATGGATATTTTTGCTTCTGAAAAAATATGCAATTTTTGTCACGGGCCGAAGAGTGACGAAGTTGTTCGGTTATTGAATGAATAGACATCTTCGTTCGATGTTCTATTATCACCGAACACTGCCTTCGTTTGCCGAATGGACATCTTCGTCGGATATGTCTATTCGAAAAAAAATAAAATCGTTGGGTTTAACCCGGACTCGGGCCGTCCGGCGGCGCGCGTGCGCGTGGACCCGTCCAACTTTGTGTAAGACCTCTCTCCTCCACAAAAGTGGGGTGCCCTTTGGGGCCCAAACCCATTAGAAAGGTTACACTATTTATATCCATTTTCCATCTCTCTTTTATCCTATGTGGGATACTTTTACCCACAATTCTCATTCAAACTCTACGGGCTTTTGTTACTCAAAAAAGCCCAAATCTATGGGCTTTTGTTGTTCAAAAACCCACAATTCCTCCCTATTAATCCATGCGTGGGACTATTAGCTATCTTATCCTTGCAATGTATAGATGTTTCAACTACATATGGATGATGATGATGATGATGATGAAGCATCCCAAATGCCTGTGACTAGTGACTGCGGTGAAAATATGATGTCTCGTCGAGTTAGAAGCAATCCTTTCATTCAAGTAATCCATCTATGAATAGATGTTGACTCCTATTAATCAAAGGGCATTTTTGAGAGGGGAAATTTCATCGTGAAAAAGAGCGATATTGGACCAAACCTCTGAAGCCATAGGAAGCAGTCTTAGGAATAGGATCATCGATCACCTCAGTCACATGAAACTTCATTGATCTTAGGCTCACAGCCATAGTTACCGGTTAGAGCATCCTTCCTAAAGGAGTTGAAATCAGACAATAGAGGGAATGATTCTCCACCGACATCACCACCAGTTCTTCAATCGATGTCGTCACCGCACCCTCATCAATTTGCAGATTAGAGTCGGGAGATGCGAGATTGCGACAAAACCCTATTGACGGCAATTTTGACCGTTTATTTTTTATCATTTATATATGGGCCTAATACCCAAAAAAACCTCAAAGTTTAGTTTTTATCCCAATTATACCCAAAAAATTTTTTGTCTCATAAAAAACCCCCAACTTTGGCCTTAGTCCAATTATATCCAATACTTTTTTTTGTCTCATAAAAAATCCACAACTTTTACTTTTGTCCCAATTCTATCGATCTAATATTCAAAAAAACCCTCAACTTTAGCATTTGTCCCAATTATATCCAAAAAAATTATCACATAAAAAAATCTCAAATTTTTACTTTTGACCAATTCTACCACCACCAGCATTCTGTTTATAATTACTATTAGTTAATTTTACGTGGCTTGAATTTTTTCATCAAACTTACCATAAATTTTTTAAACTCAAAAACAACATGTTTCAAGGATAGCAAGATTTGAAATTATTTTTCTAGATAATCAAATCTCCACAACTAGCCATTTTTGGGTTGTTGAGTGCTGGGTAGAATCCAAAACACACCACTTAAGTGGCTTTGTATTTTCCGACAATGTGTAGGAGAAGTATATAACAACAAAAAGAAGTTAATAGATTTTTTTTTTTTTATGTATTAGGTTGGTAGAATTGGGACAAACTAAAGTTGTGGATTTTTTTGGGTGTTAGGCCGGTAGAATTGGGATAAAAATAAAGTTTAGGGTTTTTTATGAGACAAAAAAAAGTTTTGGGTATAATTGGGACAAAGGTTAAAGTTTAAGGTTTTTTTGGGTATTTTGAGCCCAAAGTTGGGGGTTTTTTATGAGACAAAAAAGTTTTGGGTATAATTGGGACAAAGGCTAAAGTTTGAGGTTTTTTTGGGTATTGCCTTTATATATGTGTCATATCCCGCTATATTTTCTTGAATTCACTAACAAATGTCATCGTCCAAGGATTCTTTGCAAGTTTATTTCATGCGGTCATTGCTCTACGCTGGAAAGACTTAGGATAATTGGCGGGATCCTAAGTAATGCTTTCCAACCGGAATATTTTGTTGAGTTTTGACTTAATGGGCCGAGCGAGGCTGTTTAGGGATTGACTTGTCCTATCCCCTAGCCACTTCTAGCCGGCTTAGTGTCGGCCATGTCCTTCTAACACGCGGCAACCTTTGATTGGCCCACTTGCCCCGACCCGGACAGCCTATCCACCGCCAAGTATCCGGCTACGGATGCTCCAATTACTTTTTCACTTAAAAATGCCAAAGGGAGTTTTCGTTGCACTCCGCCAGGGCCACCGCTCCTCCACAGTTTGTGTTCCTGTTGTTGTTGTTGTTTCGTGTGATAATCTAGCAAGTTGTTCCAATGGGCGTTTGAGTCGAAGTGCACATTAATTAAAGTGTACGCTTATTATTTCAAGGCTCGGTTTGTTTCGCGAAAGTAAATAATTTGAAAAATATTTTCAATAGAAATAATCGCTTATACCGCTTATAGAAATGAATCACCAAGAAATATCTCCATCATTCATTAATATATTTAGACATAAATTAATATTGATAATGAAACCATTTTTCATCGGCTAATTATTTCAAGCAAAATAAACAATTAATTTTTTAAATTTAATTTTTTTAAATCATCTATTTCTCGAGAAACAAAATACGTTCACCGTTCACGGGTATAATTTCTTTTCCTTGTTGCTTACTCTCTAGGCCCAATTTGCTACACATTACCACACCGGCTCTCATTACACATTATTCTCAGCTGTATTTGTCCATGAGTTCGTTATTTCCATATATGGCGTTAGACATACTTAGAAAAGTATTTATATTCTTGGTGATTGTTCTTCCATGTTGATTGTAATTTACATTATATTACTTTTAGATAGTCATCCTGTAAAGGCTATAATCACAATTCTCAACTCGGTATTAAATCCAACGCCATCCCTTTCGTGTACGTGCGTCCACATCATATAAATCAAATTCTATGCACCGATCCTATACCGACTTGCGCATGAGAGGAGGTGTCGAAATATTGTGCCGCATCGTTTGACAATAGATTTATGTGTTCTTTATATTCACATGGTCTCTCGCCGCCTTTCATTTAAACTTTTGAGTTAGGTTTGTTAACATGGCAACGGAGCGTTACGTGCTCTCGCGAGAGACAGCTAAATGAAGCCTAGAACGCTAAAACGCTAACTAAAACTCTTTTAACTTTCCGATTGCCATCTTGACTTGGCTATAGACGCTCCAACTACAGATGCAGGAGATAAGTAACCATGAAGCTTCCCAAACCCTACAACTTGCCGACCGTCACGGAAGGAAGTGTTGTCTTGTCGAGTTAAACGCAAGCCCCTCACGCAAGTATTCCTATGCGTAGGTGATTAGACCGACGTGGAATCTCGATAGGGCATGGCGAGATGGGACGAGAGATGCTGTCGAAAATGTCGTGAAAAAGAAATTGGGTGATGACGAACGAGGCTTTTGTCCACCTTCTTTCCGTGTGGTCGATCTGGTTATCTCTGTCGACGCGCATTGGTGCGGATGAGCTGAACTGGTTAGGTTTACAGCATGTTGCTATTCTGTCCCCTGAGCTAACCCTCCTGTTCTTTTGCTTTAGATTGACCGGCCTGTTGCTTGCCCATCTGGACACCTTTGCTTTTTTAAATGCGCGTCGATTGGACTTCACGTATGTGTTGTGCGAGGCTTTTTGCAAGAGAAATTTGCCCAATCAATTCTAAACTACTCAACTTTTAAATTTTTTATTAATTTTGTCTTAAAGTTTTACGCAAAATCATTTTGCGTCCTTCGGCTAATGCCCGCAGAATCGCCTAACTTGGTGGTGTGCTGCGTAGGTCGGCCACAGTGGGTGGTGTGGTTTTACCTTCAGTCAGCAAATTCTTACAAAATTGACCAGGAAAGACTGCAATTTGAATTTGTGCAAAGATAAGATTAAATTATAAAATTGGCCAGTTTAAGACCGAAAAAGCCATAGAAAAACAAAATTAGGGGTAATTCTATTTTGTAATTACGATTTGAGTCTGGCTAAAACCTAAAACAGAAAGCGTCGTATCATAGCTCCTACTCATTTGGCGTCCTCACTAGGGGATAGATCCGAAACGCAATTTTGAAGTTTTTG
>JAGVVM010011566.1:0-15995 GCA_019149425.1 Psidium friedrichsthalianum
TTTGAACTAAAGTTGGTAATTTCATATAAGAGTTCATAATTTTTAAGCTCAACAAATAAATGTTAGCAAATTATTAAGAGTACCAGTAATTTGAAATAAGTTGGTAATTTCGTGTAAGAATTAGTAACTTTAACCCTATGATGTTTTGAAACAAATGTTATGAATTATAGGAGCATTTGGTAATTTTTTGGCAATTCATATAAATGTTAGTTGAGGGAATCAAATAAGAGTTGGTAATTTCATATAATAGTTAGTAGCATTATCAGTTGGTAAGCTACGAAAACAAATGTTGGTAAATTATTGCAATAATTGGTAATTTTGAAACAATCAAATAAAAGTTAACAAGAGACTCGAACAGTAATTGCTAAACTAAAATTAGTAGGTGACTTAGTGGAAGAAAGATGGCAAGTCACTTAAATAAAGGTTGGTAATTTTAAATAAAAAGTTAGCATCTTATCATTGGTAAGTTGTACAAATTGAAATAGATTAACTATGAAAATAGTCAGTAATCTTGGAAGTACAAATCAATATTAGTACTTTCAAAAAACCATCGGTAACCTAATAATATGTGAATGGCTATGTAAACAACTAAATATACATATTAACGATTGAACACCATTTTTGAGAAGAAGAATCATGTCACACTTTGTTTTCTCGAAATCGAAATTGCGATGATTATTCGGAAGACCAAAGAGCAAAGTGTTGGTAATCGATTAAACAAGAAAAGAAAAGCAAAGTGCTAATTTGCCATCACATGTAAAACGTTTGTACTATCATGTCTTTATTCCATTTTTTGTCGGGAAAAAAAAGGAGAATTGTTGTTGACGAAATGCACTTTGCATACTTAACTAATAGCATCTTTGATCTTGATTACTGGCATTATAAAGGCTTTATAGCTGATAGCTAACAAAAGACAACATAAAGGCCATAGGCAAAGATATCAAATATATATAATGTTCGTATGTTAATGTCTTTAATCCTCCTTAAAGTGTTTCCTTGTTTCTTATGATGACGTTGGCACAGGACCAGTAATCCAAATCTGCTCAAGTCATATGTGTTCGGCAGAGACTAAATTAATCACTTGTTGGACAATCAATTCATATATTAATGGTTCAACCTATTGTCTACCCTACTACACAAAAGAAAACAAAGAAGGCCAATAGTCCACACCCAATTTGGAGAGAGCACATTCTCAAAAGTAAAGGCAATTATTCTTTTTATGGTCGAAAAACATTTTTAAATTGTTATTTAGTCAATCAGTTGAGATCCTCTAAAGTTACGAGATAAAGTGATGGCTTACATCTATCTTCTTAGAAAATAATCAGTAATTTCGAAGTACAAATAAATATTAGTACTTTCAGAAAAGCCGTCAGTAACCTAATAATATGTAAATGGCTAAGTAAACAACTAAACATACATATTAGCGATTCAACACCGTTTGTAAGAAGAAGAATCATGTCACACTTTGTTTCTCAAAGTTGAAAATGTGATGATTACTTGGAAGACCAAAAAGCGAAATGCTGGTAATTGATTTAAAAAGAAAAAGAAAAGCAAAGTGCTAAATTTGCCATCACATGTAAAACGTTTGTACTATTATGTCTTTATTCCGTTTTTTGTCGGGAAAAGGAAAATTCTAGTTGGCAAAATGCACTTTGCATAGTTAACTAGTTAATAGCATCTTTAATCTTGATTACTGGCATTATAAAAGCTTTATGGCTGATAGCTAACAAATGACAACATAAAGGCCACAGGCAAAGATATCAAATAATATAATGTTTGTATGTTAATGTCTTTTATCCTCCTTAAAGTGTTTCCTTGTTTCTTCTGATGGCGTTCGCACAGGTCAAGCAATCCAAATCTGCTCAAGTCAGATGTGTTCAGCAGAGACTAATTAATCACTTGTTGGACAATCAATTCATATGTTAATGGTTCAACCTATTGTCTACCCTACCACACAAAAGAAAACAAAGAAGACCAATAGTCCACACCCAATTTGGAGAGAGCACATTCTCAAAAGTAAAGGCAATTATTCTTTTTATGTTCGAAAAACATTTTTGAATTGTCATTTAGTCAATCAATTGAGATCCTCTAAAGTTACGAGATAAAATGACAGCTTACATCTATCTTCTTAGAAAACAATCAGTAATTTTGGAAGTACTAATAAGTATTAGTACTTTCAGAAAAACCATCGGTTACCTAATATATGTAAATGGCTAATTAAACAACTAACATACATATTAACAATTGAACACCGGTTGTGAGAAGAAGAATCATGTCACACTTTGTTTGCTCGAAATCGAAATTGTGATGATTACACGAAAGATCAAAAAGCGAAGTGCTAGTGTTGCTACCTACCTTAACCTCTCTCGAGGGTCCAACCAATTTAGAGGTATTACCATAGGTCAATGGTATGGACTCTCCCAAGTCCTACCTCGCGTAATGTTAGATTTTGTTTTACCGACTAGCAATCTAAAAGGTTACTAGGAGTCGTCACTAGCCTATTGGTTCGGCTAGAAACCAATCTAGACGCATTAGTATCATCTTGACTCCTACGAAACCAGAGTTTCTAGGTTCAGGGACTTGACAAGATAATTAGTGCCCTTTCGGTACCTAACCAATTAATATTTCCTAAGATGATCATATATTCTACATATCATTTTAAACTTACCAGGTATCTAACCAGTGTTAGATGATCATGCATAATTTTTTTTTTTCATTTCATGCAATTGCTTATTTATCCTTAACTTATCATCTAAGAAAATGATTAACAAGCAATTTATCAAAAGATAGTGCTATAACAAGCACACAATCAGGTAAAAATATGCCAAATATTAGATTGGGAATGTACACATACAAACTAAATTTATAATGGCGATATTTAAGAAAAAAATTTCGATATGCAGATCAAGTATATGAAAATGGATCAAATTGGACATCAATCTTTAATTGCCAAGCCGCAATGGGCTACCATCTCCATGGCCGTCACCATCAACGGCCACATCGAAATATTAATATGATGCATCAAGCATTTAGAACATGCACTTACTGAAAGAAGATAGTTAGCGAAGTTCAGTAAATTAAAGGATGAAATGAGCATTTTGAATTACATTGTAATTACCATGCTAATTTATCTACTGAGATATGTATTGTGCACACAATAATTCGCTAAAATATTCACATGGCAAACGTATCAATAACCAAGCATATAAACCCTCATTAGACAAAAGAGGCAAATAGAGACATTTCCTACCAAATTCCTATTTTTATCTTATCTCCATTTTTTTTTTTTTGGATTTACATATTTTTTTAATTATTTTCTTATTTTTACTTATTTATTTATTAATTTAAAACTGGAGAACGGACCGGGTCCGCGTCGGGTCTCTAAACCCAACCCGAGCTGGACTGAGCCCAGGTCTCCACAGCTCGGGCCGTCAAACCAGCAGACATGGCCCCGCTCAGTTTGGGCTCCCACCTTGAGCCCAGCTGGGTCTTCAATGCCTAGACCTGCAAAAGGAAGACCAAGCCCAGAAACCCCCAAGCCACGGGCCCAAACAAACAAAGAGATAAGGCCTGCAACTCCCCTTCTTTTTCCTTTCATTCCAGTCCACTTGGGCCCACTACACGCCTAGCCCAAAACGCAGCCCACCTCTGTTGTTCATCTCCTTCTACCTCACGACGTCTCCTACAAGTGAAGCACCGTGCGCGTAGACTCCAGGAATGAGGCTTCAGCTGGTGCCGGGCTAGCCTGAGGGCGCCGCCTCCTCCGCTGGGTCGTGCACCGTGCCACCACACCGTTGAGCTGAGCTCACTCGCCTCTGGTCCGGCTAGTCCGCCGCGCCTATACTAGTCCAACTCCTCTCGCTTAGCTGCCATGCGCCGCATTGTTGGGATCTACTCGTCGCGTCACCCAGACTTCACTCTGGTCACACATCGCAGGAACTCATCCGGCCAGTGCCAAGGCGGCTCGCCAACGCTGGGTTCCGTTCATCGCGGTTCTACTGGTCCGCTGTAGCGTCGGGAGCTGTTCGCACGCCACCCCGCTGCGGTTGGATCTGCTCGTGGCCATGACGGCCCAGCCACCATCGCCGACTCCTTAAATGCCAACGACGACAACCGCCGCGATGCGGCTTGCTTGAGCTCCCTGTACTCTGTGTTTTCGGTGGACGCTCCTCTTGCCTTTTCAATGTGGAACTCTTGGCTCCTCCTGCGCTTCGGCGCGAAGTTGGCATCGATAAATGGAAGCTCTCATCAGACGGCCGCTAGTAGTCGCGATCGGCAACCAGGGAATGGCAGAAAATTACAGGCGACAACTGCGCCAGTTCAACGTAGCGGGGACAATGCGTGGGGGACGTCTCGGACTCTGCTACTTCCACGAAGGGCACGCCACCAGGCTGCAACGAGGTCGGGTCGTTGAGCGATGATGATGGCGACCGACCAGTAGTGGCTCGGTCGCCCGCTCCTTCCTTTTCTGGTCCTTTTTTTTTCTCTAAACCGCCGCTCTTCCGCTGGTCTGCCGTTTTGCCCTTTTTTATTTTTCCTTCCCCACCTTTTGTTGGGTTTTTTTTTTCAAATTTAGTTTTTAAAATATTTTAAAAATTAGGGTGAAAAAAAAAACATATTTACCGAAAGGGCACCCGCGCGGCACTAAGGGCGCGCATGACAACCATTCTTTTCCATAAATAATTTCTGGAATAGAAATAGATTTTTCTATTTCTACCAGAAACAAAAAAAATTTATTTCTGGTTTTGGGCCAAAATCTATTTATGAAACAGATTTTTGTTCCAGAAATAGAAAAGCAGATTTGCGTTGCCAAACGAGTTTCTGTTCAAAACCTATTTCTGGAATATGTTTGGAACAGAAACAGAGAAATAGAAGCGTTGTCATGCGCGTCCTAAGAGTGCCATGAGGGCCTGGGCGGCCTACCAGTTTTTTTCGTTTTTTCTTACGATTTTAATTATATTTATATTATATAACTTTTTAAAAATAATTTTTTTACTTTGAAGTTTATTTTTATAACATAATTATCAATAATTAATTAAAATTTATTAAGATATATGTAATTAGTTTATTTAGTATATAAATAAATAATAAAAAAAATATTCATAAAATAAAATTGTTAAGATATGTAAGGATCACATATCCAGATTAAAATAACATGGATAACAAACTTAATAAATTACAAATTTATATAACTATAAAATTATTAAAAATAAGTAAAAAAATGAAATTAAAAAAAAAAGCTATTGCACCAGCCTCCTAGATATTTTTATTAATTATTTACATAATAAATAAATAAATTACATGCATATTAATAAAATTTTCAATTAATTATTGATAATAATGTTATAAAAATAAGCCTCAAATGGAAAAAGTTACATTTACAAAATTATATAAATATAAAATTATTTAAAATAAGTAAAAAAATTATAAAATTAAAAAAAGCTGCCGCACCGGCCTCCTAGATATTTTTTATTAATTATTTACATACTAAATAAATAAATTACATACGTATGAATAAATTTTTCATATAATTATTGATAATTATGTTATAAAAATAAGCTTCAAAAGGAAAAAAAATTATATTTATAAAGTTATATAAATATAAAATTATTAAAAATACTTAAAAATATGAAATTAAAAAAATTTACTAATTTTTTAAACTTGTTATCCATATTCTTTTAATCTGGATATATAACTTTACATATCTTACCAGTTTTATTTTATGAATATTTTTTATTATTTATTTACATACTAAATAAACTAATTATATATATCTTAATAAATTTTTAATTAATTATTGATAATTATGTTATAAAAATAAGTCTCAAAGTAAAAAAATATTTTTAAAAAGTTGTATAATATAAAAAAATATAAATATAATTGAAACCACATAAAAAAGGAAAAAAAAAAGTCGTGGGCCCTCTTCCAGTAAATATGTTTTTTTACCCTAATTTTGTAAATTTTTTTTAAAAAATCTAATTTGGAAGGATTAAAAAAAAAAAAAACTCCCTTTTGTTCTCCCTCA
Organism: Psidium friedrichsthalianum; assembly: GCA_019149425.1. Lineage (NCBI taxonomy): Eukaryota > Viridiplantae > Streptophyta > Magnoliopsida > Myrtales > Myrtaceae > Psidium > Psidium friedrichsthalianum. The sequence goes on from JAGVVM010011566.1 coordinate 6,026, forward strand.
GCTCCTTCCTTTTCGTTTTTTCTCCTCTCCGCCCAACTGCTCCCGTCCCCTCTATTGTACGTGCAACTTTCTCCCCATGTTTTGCTTTTGGTGGACGAAGAGAAGAGATGTCAGCTCTGGCCCGCAGAAGAGTGTCATAGAAATAGAGGGTGCCATAGGGAGTGCAGGAAAGAGTGACGTGAAGAGGAGGCCAAGGGAAAAGAAATGGCAATCTGGGCTTGGTTTGGCCGGAAAAGAGAAATGAGGCGGCGAGCCGAGTGAAAAGTGAGGGCCACGAGCGGGCCAGCGCACGACTTCGTTTCAACTGGCCCAATTTGATTTTTTTTATTATTATCTGGTTTTGCTTTTTTTTTTCTTTATTTTTATTTCTATTTTGCAATAAAACAATAAAAGATGCATATTTAACAAATAAGGCATATTCTATTTTACGAAGAAAATAAAATACAAAACTGCCAAATTAAGTATCAACAGTTACCCTTCTTGGAAGGAAAGCTCGAAGAGATTTCATTTTAAGATGAAAAGACGCCTAATTTTGTAAATAAAATAATTTTACTACACTAGGGAAGAGCACCATAGCTTAATCCACTTGGGAAATAAGCCACTGGTTGGTAGTCCTTCGCAATTCAGGTGGGCATCATGGAGAAGATGCAATTCCGAAGTCAAAACTCTTCGTTCGGTTCACGAATTGTATTTTCTCGAGTTGTCCTCGACGGGTTCCGACATCGCACTTTGGCACATCCATCGAGACCAAACTTGAGGGGACTTTCTTAAGGAACTGGCTTCAGGGCTCCACGTCTCTCCGTAAAGGTTAGTTCAAATAAACAACACCTCTGGGACAACCGTATAAAATTAGGTGTCAATAGCTAGTAATCGATTTAAAAAGAACAAAGAAAATCATAGTGCTAAATTTGCTATCACATGTAAAATGTTTCTACTATTATGTCTTTGTTCCATTTTTTGTCAAGAAAAAAGGAGAATTCTTGTTGACGAAATGCACTTTGCGTACTTAACTAGTTAATAGCACCTTTAATCTTGATTACTAACATTATAAAGGCTTTATAATTTATAGCTAAAACAAACGACATAAAGGCCATAGGCAAAGATATCAAATAATATAATGTTCATATGTTCATGTCTTTAATCTTCCTTAAAGTGTTTCCTTGTTTCTTATGATGACGTTGGCACAGGGCATGTAATCCAAATCTGCTCAAGTCATATGTGTTCAACAGAGACTAAATTAATCACTTGTTGGACAATCAATTCATATATTAATGGTTCAACCTATTGTCTACCCTACCACACATAAGAAAAGAAAGAAGACCAATAGTTCACACCCAATTTAGAGAGAGCACATTCTCAAAAGTGAAGACAATTATTCTTTTTATGTTCGAAAAACATTTGTGAATTGTTATTTAATCAATCAATTGAGATACTCTAAAGTTATGAGATAAAGTTATTGGGAGTATGTAGTAGAAATCCGATATCTTTTGCCTAGGGAGATTGCCAAGAGAAAGCCCAACATATCCAGTTGGACTCATTTTCGCTTAAAAGCTTAAGTAAATGAGTTATGGTCCAATTAGTATATATTAACTGCTCAACACCACATCAATTTTTCGATGTCGGACTTCTCTAAGACAACTCACACGTGCATCTCAACAATTTCTCTCTCACGTATGAGCTCCAATGTTAATTCAAGTATCATTCTGCACCAACGTATCTCAACTTGAATCTCCATTAATGCCCATTGAGCCTGCATTGCTACAGCATAACGCCAACCGACGCAAAAACCATATTGGTTACCAGATTTTTTCCTTGAGATATTGACCAAGCACTGATACATATTGGAAGTGAACCATCAATCAATCATCGGCTTTGATACCATTTGTTAGGAGTATGCAGCATAAGTACGATATCTTTCGCACGCAGAAATTCCCAAGAGGAAGCCCAAGTCTAAATCTGTCAATATATCCAGTTGAACCTTCCTTCACTCAAAAACTTAAACCAATAAGTTATAGCCTAACTATGATATATTAACTTTTCAACACCACATCAACTCTCTGATGTAGAACTACTTCAATACAACTCACATATGCATCTCAACAAAAGTGACGACTTGGATATATTTTCTTAAGAGATCAATACTTTACTACGTCTGTTAGAATGATTGATTTGTACTTACATTGTGTTTGTTTACGAATTTTTTTTTGAAGGAGAAAGAAAAAGAATGGAGGAGGAAAATAGGTTGATCAAAAATTGATCGTTGACCTGGGTGACTATTGAAGTGAAATGATGTTTATGTAGCGTGAAAGAGTGCAGGGAACCAAACGAGAAGAATTTTATTCTAAAAGGTACAATCTATAAAACAACCTTATTCTAATAGGTAAGATGCATCGTAGGCGTTCTGCACTATTCACATTTTGATTAACTTATTGAGAACATGCAACTTATCGAACTAAGTTGGATATAATAGGTTATGCGGATTCCAATTTTCAATCACTTAGATAGACTGAGGTTCTTCACAAATTACATACAGTTTTACAAAGCATCAGTTGGAAAGCACGGTTACAATTAATTTGAAGTTGCTTTGTCGACAATTGAAATGGAGTATTTGATGTCAATCAAGGCAATCAAGAAAGTTATTAGGCTTAGAGGTTTGCTCAGTTATCTGGAATTGCAATTACGAGCTGACATAACACATTGATATCAAGTACATTGTTATTCGTGGAGAAAGTGCACACAATAGATAACGTAACGAAGCGTATGCCGTTGACTAAGTTCCAATATTATTCGTACTTGGTTAGCGTCTACAATGAGTGAGGAGCCAAAAGGTGTTTGGCGGAAATGAAAACCGATGAGATGAAATTGAACTTCTCACCAAAGTGGCGACTCGTTGACCATGGCTTGAAGTTAATTCTGATTGTTTTGAAATTCGATCTATAATTGAATCACAAGGAAACTCAGGCCGTAGTATTGGACTCTTGCAAACGATGGCCGGTGATGCAAATAAGGAAATTAATTTCCCACAAGACTTCTTTTCTTCATTGAAGATGAAGTCCATGTTGACATCGGAGAAGGGCTTATAGTTGTTTTGCGACAAAAGGATACCTGGAGTGTCAATATTTATGTACAACACTCACTTTAGTGTCAATATATATTTTTTGATCCCTTGAGTGCCAAATCGGAGGAAAAAACGATCTCTTTAATGCCAACAACAAAAAATTCTAGCCAACTAATTACGTGTTATTTATTTTTAATTTTTTAACATTACATGGCAATTCTTTTTTTTTAAAGGCAGGCCATGTGGAGTCCACATGGCATCCACGTGACTTTTGAACATAAAAATAAGTTTTTTTTTAACCTTCGTCTATCACCTGAACTTCTCGATTCACGGAGTCGAGTATTTGCACTTTCGATCTTGTGACTCGACTTTAGGTGGTCATACTGAAAAACTAAAACTAAATAGAAAAGTAAGTTCAAACAAAAAAGAATGAAAGAAACTACAGGTTGCAACGGTGAGTGGCCTTGGCCAGCCACGACCAGATCTTGCCGACCCTTGGGAAGGCTTAGGCAGGGGGTTGATGGGGCTCGGCAACCCTCCTCACCTATCCAACACCCTTGTCAGCCATTACCAGCGATGATGGGGCTGCACAGTCCTCATTGCTGCACCCTGCAAGTTTTAAATTTTTTTTTAAAATTTTTGGTTTTTTTTTTATTTTAAGCTTTTTTTTAATATTTTTAATAAGATGTGGAATGATTTTTAATTTTTTTTAGTGGTAACTAGATCCTCCAACAAGCCACATCAATGTCATGTATGATTTCCGACAAGTTTTGACACTTGTAATGTATTTAAGCCCTCCAAAGTCGTACTAGGACAAAATGCTATTAGAAGTCTCGACTTCAAAAGTCCATTACATGCAACTGGCAGAGAGAGTCTAGTTCTTGCAAACTTCAAAACTAGAAACATAGATAATATTGCATACTCACAAACTATTTCCGATCCTTCAATCCATGGAAGTCGCAGGCGTACCTCCCTGGGGCATCTATCCGGACTCGTGATTCATGCAGTAGTTCAACCCTAAGAACGCGGGGACCACCAACCCGACAAGCAGCAAGCTCATAAAAAATCCCCCTACGACATTTACCGCGACCTCAGCGGATTTCGGGAATCCAGTTGTAGCCATAGTAAGGTAGGCACTACTGAGAAAGAAAGTTAGCATGTAAACCGGGAGAGTGCGGGGCAATCGGGGAATAGCGGTGATCCCGATTGTGGTGATGGAGGCCAAGAAAATCGTAGTGTTGAGGGCCGCGAACCAGCATAGATCCGAGCCGTTCAGGATAATCTTTCCTGCTTGATATGGTTTTTCAACAGCAATGCCACTGGAAAATGCCACTGGAATTGGCAGTGACGACAGTGAAATTGGCCGGAGGATTTGAAGAGTTGCCCCCCAAGTATCCTTCTGGTGGATTGAGAGGGGCTTGGTAAGTGGCAGTGACAATTAAGGTAGCAAATCTAGTGATTATGTTCTGAGCAGATTCATCCTGGAGGCTGAACCCAATTTTCAACTTCTCAAAGATAGATAGTTCCATGCTTAAAAACTGCGATAGAGAGATTTTGAGACGACGATTTGCTACGCATGCTGCACCGCGGATCATTTTTGCAATCAACAGCTTGATTTTCCCAGCTTCTTTTTTATTCCCCTTCAATAACTTTGATGATTTGGAAGAAACGTAAAGGGCACAAAATGAAGTACATATCCCTTGAATTTCAATTACTGCCCATGTCACTAGCTTTACTATTGTGCAAGAAGTTAGCTCAGGCCATTCAAGTTTGAGGGGATAACTGCACTACATGTGTTAACTTTTGTGCCACACTCACTTAAGAGCCATAGATTTTTTTTTCATCAATTGGGTGTCATAACTTCTAAAAACGTTCATTTGATTATATTAACTTTCAATCGATTACTTTGAGTGCCATAACTCTAAAAAAATAAGAAAAGAAAAGAAAGTGTTCATAAAGTGTCGGAAGCTCGACGTGGCATTCCGCTTATGGTAAATGTCTTTTTGAAAAAATTGTGGTACTAAAATAATCAATTGAAAAGTTATATGGCACTCAATTAATCGGAAAAAATGGAAAAAGTGTAATAAAAAAAAAGTTTTGAATCTATTATATTTGTGCCGATTCAGTCCTAATTTTTTTTTTTGAAGTGTCAATTTAGTTATTCTTACTAATTTTGACCGAAAATTGTTAACCTAGACGCTGGACAGCCTACGAGGCACGATTGGCACGATTAGCACTAACATGGATATTTTTTAATAATATTTTAATAAATTTCAAATTCTTTTATTTATTTTTTACTTTCTTTCTTTTCCCTTTCTTTCTTGTTTTTTTCTCCTCTTTCCTAGTGGCCAACGAGGGCTGGCCCCCTCGCTAGCCCTCTTGAGTAAGGATCGCCCTCGCCGCCACAAGAGGAATATGATTGGGACACCTTAAGTTTGGGTTTTTGTCTTCTTCTTCTTTTTTTTTTATGAATTTAGGATAGTGAAACTTCATATTTCCATCTTTACTTAAGTCAGTTAGGATATTCACATAGTACATAATATCTGAGTTTATTGTTTTTATTATTTCAACTTTTTTAAGTGAGTTGATATATTTTATTTTTTGTTGGAGGATACCAACGGATCTAGTTGCTCTTTTTAGGTTTCGCGAAGCTTTTGTTATATTCTCAGTAATTCCTTTTTAGTTACTGCCTCCTGGTCTCTTTCTAGAAATGAAAAATCTAAAGAGATTCATGTCGTGTGTTTTGTGCGCGTACGCTTCGGGCATTCGTGTTCGCGAGTTGCATCGAAGTTTGATTAGGGAAAAAAAAAGTTTATTGGGAGTCCCCCTTCAAGCAAGACTATAAAGGCCTCGCGGGGACAAGGAATGAATAGATGAGTCCAATAAAATCACAAGCATCTGATAGAAACATCAGATGATATTTGCGTATGTGAGAAGATACTTGAAAGGGTAAATGATACAACTCAGAGAACTATTTCTGATCCTTAAATTCTATGAAGTTGCCGACGCGTCTCCCGTAGCATCTATGCCACGTCGAAGGCGGTTGCAGATAAACCACGAGACCATGGAAACTCCCACCCAACATAAAGCAAGAGCATACAAACTACCATTACGAAACCTACTGCGTACGGATCGGATTTCGGGGACCCGCTCAAAAGGGTGCCGATGTAGGAAATACTGACAGCAGAGATTAAAAGGTAAACCGGGAAGTGCGGGGCAGCAATGGCATAGCAGTGACACAGATTGTGCCGATGGAGATGAAAAAAACCATACCGTTGAAGGCCGTGAACATCTGTAGAGATGAGCCGTTCAGGATAGTGTCCCCGGCTTGATGTGTAGAGATGGCAGTGACGACAGTGGAATTGGCCAAGGGATTTGAAGAGGGAGAAGAATCCCCCAGTATCCTCCTGGAGGCGTGAGCGCTGCTTGGTAAGTGGCTGTCGTAACTAAGGCAGCCCTTATAAGGATTACGTTGCGAGCAGATTCATCTACGAGCCCGAGCCTAAATGTGAACTCCTCAAAGATAGATAGTTCCTTGCGTAAATACTTTGATAGAGAGCAGGCAGGAAAAAGAGGAGCCAGACGTCACATGACGGGGGGAAGACCTATTTCCCAAAGTCCTTGATCGCGTAACCACTTCGCGAGATGTTGATCGCCAGGAAGATTCGCTGGGAAGATTTCTAGAGCCGTCTTATGCTGGAAGTTCCTCGCGTTCGCTTTGATATGCCCAAGCAACAGGTTGATGATCTGGAAGAAATGCAAAGGGAACAAGTGAAGCAGGTATCCCTTTCAATATCAATCACTGCTTTGGCACTCGCTATTACTATTGTGCACAAAGTAAGCGCATGCCATTTAAGTGTGAGCGACACTAGTGATGCAACCATCGATGTACATGGGGACAAGTTCACTAAAACCTTATTTCAACCCATGTCATGAAGTCCCAAATATTTTTGGAAAGTGCAATTTAGTCATCTCACCTAAAATTATATAAATGATTGCTGGGAATTGCCGGGATGAGTTGTAGCATTAGCGAATCCACAAAACTGCTAACTGGAATGACTATGATTTGTCATAAAAGTTTGGGACTTGATCAAGTCAATTGAAATGTTTAGAATTCGATTACATGTTGTACATGAGTTCTTTTGCTAGAAAAGAGACACTGTCTTAGATAGGCATGTTTATATCATTTATGCGTAAAATTCGATCTGATTGGGGAGTAATTTTCCCGTTCACAAGTGGTTGTTAGTGCTCACTACTAACTAAAAAAAAATGTGTTTGAATATTTTTTTGTGGAGGCTTCAATACGGTCCAATTATCACAATAATCACCTATAATGTACACATCACTTGACAAATCAATTTTGTTGATTTTTTCTCTTGTTCTTCTGCTGATATCCTAGCAAACAAATTTATGGACACTTCAACAATTTAAACACCATGTTGTACAACATCAAATGTCAATCGTCAAGTAGACACTTACCGACAAATGTTAACCGTCGATGATAATACTATATGATATGCTGACACACATCAAGGCTCCTCTCTCAATGTTTGTAAATCCATGTGCTTTCAACATTGGTATTTCATTATCATAATATTTATTCCTATGTCGAATTCAAGGATCAAATAATAAAAGCAAAAACAATCACAAAATCAAAGAATGATACCTCGGGCTGCCATTTGTACACGGCAATATGTAAGACGGTGTTACCATCTTCGTTTTTCCAGTTTAAGATTTCTGTCAGATGGACTCGCTTAAGCCATCCGACATAACCTTGAAATGCTTCGGTGTTGCGGTTTTTTTACGGCAATGTGAACGCGCAGTCTCGCATTGGCGTCGTCAGTCTTCGATGGACGATTTGCAAGCATATAGGAATTCAGCCAGGATTCCAAGAGCTCCACACTCTCTTGCTCATTGTTTCCTTTTTCCCTAGCTACAAATGCAAGGGGTGATCCCGCCTCGTCCTTGGACTCGGATCACTCAAGGTCGAGGGTCATTAGTGCCTTCACATGTGATAATGCTTCTTTTTCAAAGCCAAGTGCATGGGGCTGTCACCCTCTCGAGTTCAGTATTCGAGTGAACGATGGCTTAAGATGGCTATCTCCATGACCAATTCAGTTTTCCCCCTGCCTCCGTGGCATTATGTAGTGGAGTATTTGGGAATGGGTCATCAAGTGCACAATCTACAGAGATTTCGATTTCTCGCCAACTTTAATAAGCCGTATAGCTCATCAGCATTATCAGCTGCTATTGCTTGTTGACGGTTGATCAGGTCCCAATCTACGACGTTTTATTCGACAAATGTTAACCGTCAAACAAAAATAATAATATAGGGTATGACTTGTTTAACCAAAGTATAGTTTAAATCCCTCTCTCTCTCTCTCTCTCTCTATCTCGATGCTCTCTCTCTCTCTCTCCTCTCTCTCTCTCCTCTCTCTCTGCCCCCTCCTCTCTCTCTCTCTCTCTCTCTCTCTCTGTTTCTTATCCCTGCATCTTTTAACCCCTGTTATTTCTTATCGTACATATGTCCTGATTATATTTATTCAAGTTCAAGGATCAAATAATAAAAGCGAGATAAAACCACATTAAAGAACCATACCTCGGGCTGCTTGCTCGGACATAGCCAATATCAGACAGTGTTAACATCTTGCGGTCTTTCAATCCAAGATTTCCGGTCCGAGTGACTTGCTTAAGCCCATCCAACAAAAACTTGATGCTTTTGATGTGTGGTTTCTTGACGGCACACTAACCGCAGTCTCACGTTTGATCGTCAAGTCTTCGATGGACTATTGCGCAAATAGACATTTGGCTAAGAGCATCCGACGAACTCCACATTCTCTTCCTCCGCTGGCTCCTTTTTCCTTAGCTACAAAATGCAAAGGGTGATTCCGCCTTCGTCCTCGGACTCGTAATCAACTCGGGGTTAGGGCATGAGTACCCTCGCAGTGTGATAATGCTCTCTTTTCAAAGCCAAGTGCATGGGCTGTTACCCCTCGATATAGCTTTCCGGGTTGAACGCGGCTTCAAACTAGCTTTCTCTATGGCCACTTTAGGTTTCCCCTTGTCGTCAGCTTCGTGTAGTAGTGGTAATCTAAGGAGGGGTACCTCAAGTGCTTCATCAAGGCATTTTGACCCCCCTTCCCACATAGACGATATCGCTCATCACATTTCAGCTGCTATCGCTTCATGATATCCATTGTTTGAGGAAGTGAAATCTATGAGGGTGAGGGACTTTGTCGTTGATGATGGATAGCAGAGTAGAGCAGCGAGCTTGCAAGCCATAATAATAACATGGTCACCAAAATATATTAGGTGATTCATTGTTTCTGATTAATTCCCGTTTGGAACTAGTCAACCGGTTAGGTGTGTTAGGTGCCTTTCTTCGCAACTACCCTGAAGCTGGGGGAGCACAGCTGAGGCTATCTTGACAATCACGACTACATTCACACGTGGTAACGCAAGGATGGTGGAAAAAAACTTAAAACCGTGTGGGCATCAAAAATTCCAATGTTGAATCCTCACCATGCAAACCGTCACATATGATTGGAATTTCTATTTCGAAATTTTAAGTCCTCAGTGACAACAAATCTTTAAGTTGTTTTGTCACCTTCCCCCCCCCTTCCCCCCCCCCCCCTTCCCCACCCCCCCCCCCCCTAGTCCCCCTTTCCCACGTTACCCTCCCCCCCCCCCCCCCCCCGCCCCGGGGGGGGGAGGGGGAGGAGAGGGAGGGTTGGCGAATTTGCTCTTAAGACTATTTATCAGTGATCCAATAACTGGGCTGAACTAAGGTCTGCTAGGTCGGAGTTCTGAGCTCTCGCGCTCTCGCTACTGTTACTTTCTTAGATAGCGAAGCTCGTCATTTGAACGGTGTACAAGGTTGAGGTCGGGGTGTTTATGCAAAAAAAAAAAAAA
>JAGVVM010011567.1:0-13257 GCA_019149425.1 Psidium friedrichsthalianum
GTATAAGACGGGAGCGAGATGGCAATTTCCAATTTTGCCCTTCCTCTAGACACTCTGAATTCACTGCCAATTTCACGCCTTTCAAGGCCATGTCCAAATTTTGCTCTCAATCCTCGAAAATCTAATATTATTTATCTTAAGACAATCGAAATTCGGATGTCAACCTCTAAGATACCTAAGTATCCATTTTACTGCCTGCCAATGCTCCTTTCCAGGGTGAGCCATATATCTACTTACCACACTAACTGCATGAGCAATGTCAGGACGAGTACATACCATAGCATACATCAAGCTGCCAACTGCACTGGAGTATGGGACATGAGACATTGCAGCCTCCTCATCTTCTGACTGAGGTGAATGTAGAGCTGAGAGTCTAAAATGAGGTGCTAATGGCGTAGTAACAGGTTTTGCGTTCTGCATGCCAAACTTCTCAAGTACCTTCTCAATATAGCTCCTCTGCGATAGATATAATTTTCCTGCTTTCCTATCCCTCCGAATTTCCATCCCTAAGATTTTCTTGGCAGGACCCAGATCTTTCATCTCGAACTCCTCACTGAGCCGTTTCTTCAAGATCAACACATCTGACATGTTCTTTGCAGCAATGAGCATATCATCAACGTATAAGAGGAGATAGACAAAGGATCCATCTGAACCCTTCCTGAAGTAGACACAACTATCATAGCTGCTCCTATGATAACCACTTCCTATCATAAAGCTATCAAATCTCTTATACCACTGTCTTGGAGACTGCTTTAAACCGTACAAGGATTTCTTCAATCTGCAAACATGGTCTTCCTTGCCTTCTACATAATAGCCCTCAGGCTGGGCCATATAAATAGTCTCATCAAGGTCACCATGCAAAAAAGCAGTCTTCACATCAAGTTGCTCAAGCTCAAAGTCAAATTTAGCAACTAAAGCTAATAACACACGGATGGAAGTGTGCTTAACCACAGGAGAGAATACCTCAGTATAATCAATTCCCTCCTTTTGATTGTAGCCTTTGGCTACAAGTCGTGCCTTGCATCTAGCATCTTCAACACCTGGAATTCCTTCCTTTTTCTTGAAGACCCATTTACACCCAATGGCCTTTTTTTCTTTAGGCAACGGCACCAAGTCCCAAGTCTGGTTCTTGTGAAGTGATTCAAGTTCCTCAACCATAGCAGTAGCCCATTTTTCTGATTCTACGCAAGTAACAGCTTCAGTATAAGTAGAGGGTTCATGAATACCCATACCTTCTGCTGTCGTGAGAGCATAAGCCACCAGATCAGAGTATCCATATTTTTGAGGAGGTCGAGTCTGCCTCCTTTCTCTGCCAGTAGCAATAGAATATGGCTGCTCCACCTCATCTACAGCTTCCTCATCTGAACTTGAATCAACAGTAACACTTTGCTCGCTTAAATCATCTCGAGAGGTTTTCTCTGGAAGCTCCACCTGAACCTCCACCTTATTCATATTGCTCTCAGGCTTTCCTGCATGATCATCAACAACCTTTCTTTGATCAAGCATAAGCATTTCATTAAAAGTAACATCCCTACTAATAATGAACTTATGCGAGTTGGATTCCTGACACCACAAACGATACCCTTTTACACCATCAGCATATCCAACAAAGATGCATTTTCTTGCTCTAGGTTCTAACTTACCATCCTTAACATGATAATAAGCAGGGCATCCAAAAACCTTTAGATTAGAGTAATCGCAAGGCTTACCTGACCACTTCTCAAAGGGAGTCTTGCAGTCTATTGCTGTTGAAGGAGAGCGATTAACCAGATAACAGGCTGTGTTAACAGCTTCAGCCCAAAAGTCTTTTTCCATGCCAGCATTAGAGAGCATGCATCTTGCTCTCTCCAAAAGGGTTCTGTTCATACGTTCTGCCACCCCATTCTGCTGAGGAGTGTGTCTAACTGTACGGTGTCGAACGATACCAGCATCTGCACAGAATTCATTAAAATCGCCACTGCAGAACTCAAGACCATTATCAGTCCTAAGACGTTTGATCTTCTTTCCAGTCTGATTCTCAACAAGGGTTTTCCACTTCTTGAAGGTTTCAAATACATCACTTTTCCTCTTCAGAAAATAAACCCAAACCTTCCTGGAATAATCATCAATGAACGTCACAAAGTAAAGAGCACCACCCTTAGATGGAACCTGTGCTGGTCCCCATAAATCAGAGTGGATGTAGTCAAGTGTGCCCTTTGTTGAATGTGTGCCTGTACTGAAGCTGACTCTGCACTGCTTGCCAAGAACACAATGCTCACAGAAATCTAGCGAGGTCGTCTGCTCTCCACAAAGTAAACCACGTTTACTCAAAACTGTCATGCCACGCTCACTCATGTGGCCCAAACGCATATGCCACAGTTTTGTTTTATCATTATCAGAAACAGAATTAGATGTGCCAATCGAAGGACCCATAACAGTGCTACCCTGTAGATGATACAAGTGGTTCACCTTGCTTCCTTTCATCACAACCAGATTGCCTTTGGAGACTTTGAGAACTCCACCTCCACCTGAGTACATACACCCAATGGAATCCAAACTGCTCAACGAGATAAGGTTTCTCTTCAAGTCCGGTATATGCCTTACTTCAGTCAAGGTTCTTACTACTTTGTCATGACATTTAATCCGAACAGTACCAATACCCATAACTCTGCATACAGTATCATTACCCATCAAGACTGATCCACCATTTATTTTCTCATACGTGGTGAACCATTCCCTATTTGGGCACATATGATATGATGCTCCAGAGTCCAATATCCAAACATCATCGGACAAACTAACAGCAGAGCATGCAGTAAGAACACTGTCTGACGCCTTAGACTCATCTTCGCTAGCAACATTCACCACATCTTGTCTTTGAGCATGTTGCTTACCTTTTCTCTTGAGCACAGGACAATCTGACTTGTAATGTCCTCTTTTGTGACAATAATAGCACTCCACGTTCGTCTTATCGCCAGGTGGCCTAGATTTTGAGCGACCAACAGATTTCCCTCGAGGAGCTTTATCCCTGTTCTTGTTCCTGCCTCTCACAAATAAACCATCTGCTTTATTTTCACTAGTATTCCCATTCAGTTTCGTTCTCAATTCAGCAGAATTCAAAGATGCTTTAACATCCTCCAAGGTTATGGATTCACGTCCATAAAGCATCGAGTTCACAAAATTCTCATATGAAGCAGGCAGTGAACATAACACAATCAAAGCTTGATCTTCATCATCAAGTTTAATATCTAAATTTTTCATATCCAGAACAATTTTATTAAACTCATCCAAGTGTTCCTGAACAGGCGTACCTTCGCGCATCTTTAGGGTATAAAGACGCTGCTTCAAATAAAGTCTCGACGTCAAAGATTTCTTCATGTAGAGACTTTCCAGTTTGCTCCAGAGACCCGCAGCTGTTTCCTCATCGGCGACTTCTCGCAGAACCTTGTCATCCAGAGACAACTGAATCGCGCTATGCGCCTTCTCGTCCATCTCTTCTATTTCTGCCGAGGTCATGTCGTCTGGATAATTTCCGTCCAGCGCCCTAACCGTACCCTCTCGCCTCAATAAAGCTTTCATCTTTATTCTCCATAATCCAAAATTATTCTGTCCATCAAAAGATGAAATCTGAAACTTCAGAGATGCCATCTAAAAGAACCCTTTGATTTGGTATCGGGTCGTCGGGGGATCGGGGGTTGTCGAGAGTCGTGGGGGTTGTCGAGGCCTGTTCTGTATGGTCGCCAGGAGGTGGCCGAGAAAAGTGGCCGAGCGCACGGGCCGTGGCCGATCGAAGTGGCCGAGCGCACGGCCGTGGCCGAGCGAAGTGGCCGAGATCACAGGCGTGGCCGACGGACTTGGCCGAGAGCACGGGCCGTGGCCGAGAGCACGCAGCCGAAGTCTAATACTTTTACTCGGGAGATCGCTAAGAGGGAGCCCAAGTCCGAGCCCAGCAAATATCCAGTTGGACCCACCTTCACTCAAAAGCTTAAGCCAATGAGTTATGGGCTAACTTGGATATATTAACTGCTCCAGACCACATCAATTTTCCGATGTGGGACTTCTCTAACACAACTCACACGTGTATCCTAACAATCTCCCCCTCACGTGTGAGCTCTAGTGTTAGGTCTGCTTCCCCTTAATTCAAGTATCCTTCCGCACCAACATATCTCAACTTGAATCTTCATCAACGCCCATCGGGTGGGGCGGGCCCGGAAACCGCATTGGTCACCAGATTCCTTCCTTGAGATATTCACCAAACACCGATACATATTGGGAGTGGGCCACCAATCAACCATCGGCTCTGATACCAATTTGTTGCGGAAATCAAACAAAGAACAAAAGTGGAACACAGAGATTTACGTGGTTCGATCAAAATTGATCTACGTCCACGGGCGAGGCACAACGAAAATTCCACTATATTCAAAAGGAGAGTGCACATACAATGAAACCCTAATCACAATATATATATTGTGTCTCAAAACATAAAAGGAAAAACTTAATTCCTCTGGGTTGGGCCTACGGCCCACTCAAATAATATGTCATAAATTCAAGACATATTTAACAATTTTCCACCTTAGCTTGAATTTAATAAGTCAAGAAGCCGAACATGTTCTTCCGGCATCCCTAAGCCTACGTGAGCTAACTCGGTGTAGGAAACAAGGGATGTAACAAAGGAAAGAATATGTCCTCTTCAAACAAAGGTAGAATTTCATTCACCTCGCCACCAAGCCCCAGAAAGGGGCAAAACCTCAAACAAGCATGCCAATCAAGTTCAAGCAATGCTTAAACTTGTTGGCGGGGATTGACTTGGTCAACATATCAGCAGGATTGTCAGCAGTGCCAATCTTCTTTACCATATATTTCTCTCAGCAACTGCCTCTCGAATAAAGTGATATCTGACATCAATGTGCTTAGTCCTCTCATGATATGCTTGATTTTTAATTAAGTGGATTTGCGGCATGTGCAAAATAGGGAGACACATTAATCAGTAATGGTGAGCTAGTGTTCGACAATAAGTTTAGTTTGCAACCATGTCAGCTCAAGCTTTGTCAGAAAATGCACCGCTCGATGGTGGGTTTGAACTCCCTAGGATACCGGTCGTAACTACTGTGGACGCCCTCACTCCAGTACATTTATAATCACTTACAACAGTTTGTAAATTTTGCATATTGAACCCTCCAGGGACAACTTCGTTACCGGCCGAACTATACTGAAGAGTGATGTCCCTCTTGCAGGGTTGCACGTTAGTGTTGAAACATGTCTTAGTCCCACCGATACTTGATGCTATGGCTCGTAAACCTTGGCTTTTCATGCCTAGCGTAAAATCTATTCAACTGCCCTAAGTGCATTGAGCACGTAAGGGTTCGAATCGAAAAGTTGCATTTTTCCTATGTGTGTGGAGGTGGACCACCGTGTCTGGAGAGGGAAGAATGTCTCCGAGCACTCTGAAGTTCACGCCGATATCAAGTTGTGCCTTTCTGATTCCGATTCGGTCTTGCAGCATGCTACGATTGATAGAATGAGGATCATCAAAGGTGATGCCATCTCTGAATATTTATCTCAAAAGTATGAAAATTTCATTAGCTAGTAATATGAAAGATAAAATAAGAATGAAGGACGTGCACCGCGTCATGATATGGACACCTTCAATTTGATCCTATGGAGATGCTCTGTGTCTACCCTGATTATGCACGATTTCCAAGACAAGAATATCTGTTGTATAAGAAATGGATTCCATTTTGAGCATTAAGCCTTCGTTTGTTTCACCAAAAATAAACAATTAAAAAAATATTTTTCAAAAAATGATTGCTTATATCATTTAGAAAAATTAGTCAATAAAAAATATTTTCATCATCGATAAGAATCCATGTTTAACTATTTTCGTAAGTGATAAAAAGTACAAGAATATTTCTTCATATTCCCTTAAATTGAACATATATTTCCATAGGTTATGCACACCTTGATTTTTTTTTAGTCGGCAAGAAGTACCATTTCATTCATATTGAAAAAGTAGATAAATACATCGAGGGGGCCTCTCAACATAACCAAATCCCAAAAAGCATGGTTTGAAATTTCATTCATTCCGTAAAAAATAAATAATTTGAAAAACATTTTTCAAAAAGTGATCGCTTGTATTGTTTGAAAAAATTAGTCAATGAGAAATATTTTATTATCGACAATAATTTATGTCTAAATATTTTTGTAAACAATGAAACTATTTTTTTCATTCATTAAGTTTCGCAATGCAATAGAAGCAATTATTTGTAGGAAAATATTTTTTAAATTATTTAATTTTTGCGAAATAAATGGAGCCTTAGTATTGCTTCACGATTAGATCGATTTTATGAAGGCGTCGCTTGACATGGATGTGAAGCAAGAAATGCTTGGGGACAAACCCTTCTCCGACCACGGTGGTCCGACTCTACAAGAAGTACCAGATTGTAAGTAAAGCATAAGAAACCAAGACTTGCAAAACATAAGATCCAGCACCGATGCGGCCAATACATGGTTGGGCACCAATTTGCAACCCTACTAGAGTAACGTCAGTCTTCCGTGTACTTCAGCCGATAACGAAGTCATCTCCGAAAATTTTGCTCGGTATGTATTACTAAAGGAAAATCTAATTCCCGAAAAATCTCTGTGGAAAAGTATGCCCAAGATAATTGATACACTGATCAAAGAATACGTCACGGAATCGAAGTGTGCCTTAATTTCCATGGGTTAAGAATCGACTTTGCACCGGGAATGCTTCAATGAAGAAGCATCGTTGAGAGAGTCTCTCCTATAAGCGTCATTGAGAGAGAAACGTCGTAGATAACTGACGTTATATTTTCTAGAGAGAGAAAAAGATGATTTCACCCAATATCAGAAAAAGGAACATGATTTCCTTTTCAAAATGTGTAACTCCCTTAACAGTTTTCCATGGGTGGGTGTGTTTACTCGCATGAGCGACACACTATAAGTCCCATACACCTTCATCTCCCACTTGCTCATGTAAGGCAAACAGCTCCCACTTGCCCACTAAAGACTAATAACTCTCACTCGCCCATGGAGGGCTAAACATAACTCTTTCTTCTCTGCAAAGTTCATATTGACAAATAACTCGTGTGACTAGCATACACTGAGAGGTTGTTATCGTACATTCGTTAGGAGTATATGACAACTCAAACTTTGGACATGATCAAAAATAAATTTTCGTATGTTGTACCCTAGATCAATCAATCACATACATATCTTTCTCTTGATCTTATTTAAGCATGGTATGTTATATTCACAGTTATGATCATACTAAATAATTATAACTGACCGGTCTGTGAACATAAATTTATAATGTGACTTAAAACTCTAAATCGATCTTCCTCTTCCATTAAACCTCTTAATCTCAGTTCAGCTCGCTTTTTAGAAATGTCCCATTAGATCGAATCAATTACATGACCATAGGCAACACTTTAAGATAACAAATACTAAATAGAGATTTTGAGAATAATGAAAAGTCATAAGGGCACTAAATGAGGGATTCTTATCCTTAAAAGTCTCACACGACTTATAAAGTTGAGATCTAAACTTTTGCCAACTCTCATTGATCGATTTCTGCATACGCAATATGAAATATGTATTACGATATTTTTTTTCCTTCCTTATGGAGTGTATGCCTATTCATTCAATACCGTATAGATGATAGTTTAGACACACTCAATGTTTAACTTGAGTTCACGTAACTACTCTACTCAAAAGTATCCATTAGAACTCACATCTGGCAATAAAGACAGATAAAGTGAAATATGTGGGTTATTTCCCTTTCGGACATGATAAATATTGAGTCATCATCTTAGCATTCCGTTAAGACGATACGTATATTTAAGCTCAAGCTCTCAATTATCACCTAGATATGAGCGTAAATTTTGTCTCATCTCTATTCAACACAAAGTGAATAGAGGCGGTCACTCGTGTGGGTGGGCTAATCTCTCATCTGTCCGACATACTTTCTCAACATAAAGCACAAAACTTCATTATCTATAAATGTTACCAAAAAATCACAGACAATAACTTCAAACTATATTAACTATGAACATTCAGAGAAATTACAATATGCAGTATATTACATTTTACGCAATCCAGAGATTTCACATAACAATGAAAAACATATTTAGGAATCGGTTTCGTCATCGGACCTGCTAACATTTTATACGTAGATATATACTGTACGTCCACATCCTTTCGTACAACTATATCTTTAACATAGTTATGCTTAATGTCTATGTGCTTGGTCTTACAATGGAACTTGGGATCTTTAGTATAAGCTATTGCTATTTGACTATTACAGTATATCAAACCGGATTTGTAGCCTCATCAGTGACACATAAATGATCCAAAATCTCCTAAGCCAAGCACCCTCTTGCGCTGTTGTTGACAAAGTCACAAACTTTACTTCTATGGTTGATAAAGCTATACACTTCTGCTTCTTACTGCTCCATGATATGGCGCCATTGTTCAATAAGAACACATTTTCAGAGCTAGATTTTCTCTCAACTAAATCTCCTCCCAATCAACATCAATGTAGCTCTTAAGATGCAGATTATTTCCTTGATAACTCAGCGCATAATCAGCAGTAGCTTTCAGATATCTCACGATTCTTTTGACAGCAGCCCAATGTGCTTGACCTGGATTAGATTGGTATCTACTCATCAATCCAACTACATAACAAATATCAGGTCTAGTACACATCATAGCGTACATTAAGCTTCCAACAGCACTCGCATAAGAAACACTTTTCGTTCTTTCTTGCTCTTGTGGAGTCTTATGACATATTATGTGGCTCGGACCTTCACCTTTTACAACAGGAGTATCAATGAGCTTACCGTCTTCATATGAAATCGTTCAAGAACTTTATTTAAGTCTCTTCCGAAAGAGATAACAACATTCTCGAACGATCTCTTAAAATCTTAACTCCAAGAATGTACGTAGCTTCGCCCATATCTTTCATTTCAAAATTAGAAGATAGCCAACTTTTGACTGTTTTGATAAACTCCATATTACTTCTAGCAATCGGTATATCATCAACGTATAATGATAAAATCACAAAATGACATTTGGATTTTTTATATAGACACAATTATCTTCATTAATCATTTCAAAATCATATGCCATTACGGCATTATGAAAGCGTATATACCATTGTCTTGAAGACTGCTTGAAGCATATATCGATCTCAAAATTGACATACTTTATGTTCTTGGCCTTTAGTGACAAACCTAATAGGTTGTTCCATATAAATTTCTTCTTCTAATTCTCCATTAAAAAAAGCAGTCTTTACATCCATTTATATAATTCAAGATTCAAACTGGCCACTGTTGCCTAGAAAAGGCGAATTGAGGTAAATCTTACCATAAGAGAAAATGTATTCTCATAGTCAATTCCTTTTTGTTGGTTATACCCCTTCGCCACAGGTGAGCCTTATATCTCTCAATTGAACCATCAGCTTTACGCTTTATTTTGAGAACCCATTTGTTCTCTACAACTTTGTGTCTTTTCGAAATATCGACTAGTTTCCAAACTTGGTTCAATCTCATTGATTTCATTTCTCTTCCACATTTTCTTATCAAGGCAAGATAGAGCCTCTTTTACATTCCTTGACTCATCCTCATCTTGTGGAACGACTATAAAAGCTTTCCTTCAATCTCAAAGTGTCGACAAAGAATGCTTTTACGACTTGTTCGTCTTGGAGAGGTTTGTATCCTAAGCACTTCATTCTCCATTATGCTCCCATTCGGATTAGATAATGGCATTATCTCATCAACTGATTACAATTGAGACTAGTTCGTACTTAATCTCCCACTTCTCACATTGCTTTCACTCGGATTATTATTTCCATCTATCTCATTATCTTCATCTAAAGTCTCACATAGGGAAAATCTTCGCCTATTTCGTCCTTTCTCGAAAAGTCATTCTCTAAGAATGTAACATCCCAAAATTCAAATTCAGTCATACTTCTACTTTCTTGCTCGCCTATAAACACATATCCTTTTAAGTATTCTGAGTATCTTATGAAATACTCTTTTTGCCTCTTCGTCCCAATTTTTCATATTTATGAGAGAACACATGAGTATAGATAGCACAATCTTAAGGTTTAAGAAAGCTTGAATTAGGTTTTCAACCTGTCCACAACTCATATGGGGTGGAAGAGACTGACTTTGAAGGCACACAGTTAAGCACATAGACGACAATTAATAAAACATCACTCCAAAAGGTGATTGGTAAATTAGCCTATGCCATCATAAACCTAACCATTTTCATTAGGGTTCTGTTCCTTCTTTCTACAACCCCATTCTATTGCGGGTTGTAGGGGATAGACAATTTTCCTTCTATTCTCTTTTCATCACACAAATGATTCAGATTTATGAGAGATCAAATAGACATATCCAAATCAAGTAAAATCATCTATATAAGTGATGAAGTAAACAGCTTCATACCTTGCCATAACATTCATAGGACCACAGATGTCAGTATAGATTAATTGCAGTGAAAATTCAGCCCTTATTCCTTTTCCAAATAGCTTTCAAGTTGTTTTTCCCACTAAGCAATGCTCACAAGTGGATAATTCGACTTTCTCAGTATTGCCCATTAAGCCCTCTTTGCTAATTTATTCATACGTTGTTAACCAATATGGCCAAGTCTACTATGTCATATCTTCACATCATTATCAGTAGAATGAATAGATGTAAATATGGAATAACAAACATTCACATTAGTGTTTTCAACATCCAACACAATAAAGCCATCCACAAAATAACCTGAACCATAAAAAGTTGTACCTAACAACAAATCCACTTCATCGTCATGAAAATTCATACAAAATCGAGTTTGACTAAAACTAACACAGAGACAAGATTTCGACGTATTTTTGGAGCATATAGGACATCATGAAGAAATAAAGTG
This sequence comes from Psidium friedrichsthalianum, assembly GCA_019149425.1. Classification (NCBI taxonomy): domain Eukaryota; kingdom Viridiplantae; phylum Streptophyta; class Magnoliopsida; order Myrtales; family Myrtaceae; genus Psidium; species Psidium friedrichsthalianum. The sequence goes on from JAGVVM010011567.1 coordinate 10,915, forward strand.
CGACCACCACGCATGAGAAGTTGGCAGGTGTCAATTCCTTTAACTTCCTCTTTGGAATTATTCTCCACGTAAATCCATTTCACTCCACGTGAATCCGTCGAAATTCCACAAAATTATTTGTCTCTAACTACATAGTCTGTGGCCCTTGAATCTACAGTCCATAAAGGATGAGATTCAATCAGAAATATTGAACTTGATACATAACTAATATTTTAAGTGCATAAAGGGTTTCTACCTATTTCGGCTTACCACAGTCACGAGCGAATGACCCTTCTTGCCACAATTGTAACATTTCACCCGTGAAATGTTTCGCTTAAAGGGATGTTTCCTTTTACCATGCTTGTCAAACTTTGGTTTCTTATGAGATAGTTTCACTCCTTTACCTTTCCCTTTCTGAACCCACTAGGATGTTTACACTTGGAGCCTGAAGCTCTATGTGAGCCAGAGCTAGCAAAATACACATCAGTTTATGTTTAGCCGCCAAAAGGTTATCCTCTTCTAGCTCGAGGTGGTACATAGCATCCTCAAAGTCTTAACATTCTCATTATAGGTTAGGTTAACTTTCATGTACTCCCACTGTGGGGCAATGAGCGGATCACTGTCTGCACCTGCTACTCATCAGATAATGTGTGACCTGGGTCCTTTAGCACACCGATCATGTTTGACATGCGCCTTAAATACTGCTTCATATTATGCTCATGTGGCATCTTGTATGTGTCGAACTTGATGGTGAGCTGTCTCAGTTTGGTGATAGATGTCTGCCCAAACCTAATTTTCAATGCATCCCACATATTCTTCGCATTTTCATGCTATCTAGACTCACGCATGATATCACTATCCAAGCTGCTCAGCAACATAATGCGAGTAGTGGAATTCTTTTTTTTCCAAGCAGTAAATGCTTCTTTATCTCTTTTGTGCCGTCCAGTGGTTCTATCCTCTAGTTCTATCATAACCAGGTTAAGAGCTTCCAATTCCTCAAGCTCTTCCAACACCTACTGGATTTTTATGTTTCAGATCTCATAATTCTCACCGTTTAACTTCTTGCCCTTATTGAGCTCAACCACGATGTTCTTTAAAGCCGTTTGTCATTGTATCTGAATATGAAGCCATTTAGACATTTTGCATAAATCGTTAATGCCTAACATTTTTTTTTGGTAAGGTAATAATGCCTAACATTTATGGATACTCTTTACACTAATTAATTATACTAATGTACAATTTCACATAAGAACATAGATTCAAAAGTTTACTATGTCCCCAATCATCATCTGAGCATCACTATTTGAAATTGTCATTAGTATAATCATTTAGGTAAAAACTGAGTTCTTTTAAAGTTGCCCAAGCTATTCAAAAAATCCCCACTCAAACATACAATTTACAGAAAATCATATATATATGAAAATTTGCATTAAATAGACAAAAAAGTCAATATGGTTCAAGACAAAAAAAAAAACTACAAAATTCAATAATAATCACAAGCTATCTCCTTTTCTTTAGTAAGACAATGAACTCATGTACATTTCATTATACAAGAAACGGAAATTCTTGGTTTGACACCAAGGTGCATTTTATTTGCGCCAAGACCCATTCATTTTAAGCGACGATGTCTTCATCGCCCCAGCCCTTATAAACTCGTTCAAGAAATACAGCACAAACTTCTTGTAAGTGACATGATCAAGCCATATGTGATGCATCATCCCATGCCATTCCTCAGGCATGGTGTTCCTTAGTGCATAAAACACATTTTCAGTACTCATTTCTTGCCCTTTCCATATGATCTCTTGGATCATATCGTTGACTATCTTCGCATGAGATATAATATCACTATTATTATCCTATTTATAAGTACGCAACTCCTCAATCTTTATATTACGTTCTTGCCTTAGTTGATGTGTACCTCTCCTTATAGGTGTTTGCACTTTATACGCATACTATTTTGTACTAGGTCCTGGTCTTGATGACATTGTTCCTGCAATGAATGCGGAAAAAATTGGATTACTAAAATCATCATTTAAGTAATAATTACGAATATATCGTAATAAAAAAACATGCTAATTAAATGTCATGCAAGTCCCTAAAGATAGACCGTTTTTTGTCAACGGGTCAACAGTCAACGGGTTACGGGTCGAAGGTCAATGGGTCAAAACAGGTCACGGTCAAACTATGCCGCGGGCCACGTGCCCATGGTCTAAGTCAGGGCCCAATGGCCTAGGCCGCGTGCCCAAGGCCTTGGCCAATGGCTTGGGCCGCGTGTCCATGGCCTAAGTCATGACCCATGACCTCAGCCAACCTTTTTTTTTTGTGAAATCGCCATCGATGATCAGCGGCTTCCGGCCACCGCCC